>PVJC01015101.1:0-35528 GCA_004026665.1 Murina feae
GTGCGCGCGCCTCCGTACCTCTGTACTTTGCTTCCGCCACTCCTCTGAGTCTCAGACTCTTCTCTAGTTGTAGGATTTTCACTCAGCCAGCCGTCCTGTGGGTGCGAGTGGTGTCCGTGTGTTCTTTTCGTGGTTTTTCTGAAATAGTTGTTCACAGCTGCATATACGGTGTCTACCCTATGCCACCATCTTGTTTCTCTCCAAACAGGTTTTTTTATCCCTTGCTCAGTTTCTTCACATTTTCGTACTCCTTTGATACGAGTGTTGTTATATTTCCTGTTGTACCACAGGTCCCTTAAGCTGTTCTGTTTTTTAATTATGTGGGTTTTTTGTTGTGGTTTTTTTTTCTGATTGATTTTTTTCTACCCTGTCATCTAATTCACTGATCTAATCTCCAGCTTCCTCTAATTTACTGTTTATTCCTTCCTATTTGTCATTTATTATTGGTATGTCATTTTTCATTTTGACTAGTCATTTTTCACAATTTCTATATCTTTTCTCATGCTATTGAGCATTCTTGTAACCAATATTCTGATTTATATATCTGATAAATTTTTTATATCCATTTTATTTAGCTCTTCTTCTGGAGAATTCTCTTGTTCTTTCATTTGGGGCTTGTTTTTTGTTTTTTGTTTTTTTGTCTTCCCATTTTACCTGCCTGTTTGGGTTTGTTTCTTTGTATTAGGTAGATGTGCTATGACTCCCATTCTTTTTGGAGGGTCTGTAGTGATCAGATACTGTTTGTGACTGGGCCTGAGTATACTGTTTGAAACTTTCAGCAATTCACAGCATGTGGCTCCCTCTGCAGGGATTGGATGCCTTTGAAAAGGACCAAGATGTACACCAAGGTCTGCTTTTCCTACTCTTAGTGTCCAGTAGAAGATCAGGCAAAGACTCAAAGCATCCAGACATCTGCCTCTGCTTGCAGGCTGATTTTTATTCTTAGTCTCTTAATGAACCTCGAGTTATAGACCATAAGGTGTAAACTCCAAAGGGTGGTGCAATTGCTTTCCTACCCAAGCAAAAGCTGGCTAGATGGTAAACATCTGTCTGAGAAAGATGTCTTCTGCAATATGGGGGAATGACTCAACACAGGAATACAGGCTGCTGCCCTCTGACCTCTAACTCTAGAGCCCCCAACCCTTGATTCTCTTCACACAGCTCTGGTCCACTCTGCCCTCCCTCTGCTGGAACTAAAGATGAGTGGATGCACACAACATTTTGTGTGTTGGTCCTTTAAGAGGGTGCCTGCATTTCCAGTTGTCTCTGGCTGGCAGACAGTAACCCTTCTGTTTTTCACATCCAATTCATCTTTCTCACTCCTGGTGCTCTGGGCTAGGGAGCCCAACTTGGGGTTTAGACATAAAAGTTTTCAGTGGGAATCCCCCACAACTGAGATATCCCCCCAGAACTTCAGCTGCTGTCTATGGGAGCCTGGCCAGCCCTCTCATGCCTCCACTCTTCCTTCTAGTCTCTATGCAGTCTCCACTTTATACCCTTGGTTATAAGGCATCTTTCCAGCTGGTCCTGATTGGTTATTCAGGATGGTTTGTCTATATTTTAGTTGTAATTCCAGTTTGGTCCTGGGAGAATGTCAGAGTAGCTTCCACTTAATCTGCCACCATTTTGGAAAAACCCATTCTTCCTCCCCTTTTTTTGAAATATATTTTTATTGATTTCAGAGAAGAAGGGAGAGGGAGATAAAGATAGAAACAAACAACAATGATGAGAAAGAATCGTTGATTGGCTGCCTCCTGCACATCCCTTAATGGGGATCAAGCCTGCAACCTAAGCATGTGCCCTGGACTGGAATCAAACCTGGGACCCTCCAGTCCACAGGTCAACACTCTATCCACTGAGCCAAACCAGCTAGGCCCATTCTCCCCTTTTTGAAAAAGAATGGCTGTAGCTATTATTTGATGCCTGTCACACCATAGCATGGTTGGAGAACATAACTTTTCTTTAGTTTCACAGGTCCACAGACGAGAAGAATTGTCTCAAGGAGATTAGGAACTTTTGATTTGATGAAATTTATGAGATTTTTTGACTCAGACTTGATGCTATAGTGGGATTAGACTTTTAAGGACCTTGGGAAGAAGTGAGTGTACTTTGCATATGGGCCAGATGCAAATTTTTGAGGGCTATAAGGAGGATAATGGCCCCCAAGATTCCATGCCCTAATCTCTTTGAATATTATCTTACATGGCAAAAGGTATTCTGTAGATATAATTAAGTTTACTAACCAGTTGATCTTAAGACAGATTATTCTGAATTATTCAGGTAGGCCCAATATAATTATATGAGCTCTTAAAGGCAAAGAAGCTTCTCCAGCTAGTGACAAAAGAGGAAGACAGAACAAATCTGCAAAATCTGAAGCAGGAAGACTTGATGTGCTATTGCAACTTTGAATATGGAGTGGCCCTCAGCCAAGGAATGTAGATGGCCATTAGAGGCTGAGAATGACTTCTGGCTGAGTCAGCAAATAAATGGGGATCTCAGTCCTGCAGCCAAATGGAACTGAATTCAGTAATAACCTAGTTGAGTCTGGAAGTGAATTCTACACCAAAGGCTCCAGATAAGAAGCCAGGCTGCCACGACTTTGACTTCAGCTTTGTGAGACTCTAAGTAGGGAACCAGCTGAATCAGCCTTGACTTCTGACCTACAGAACTATGAAATAATAAATGGGTATTATTTTTTAAGATGTTAAATTTGGCCCTGGCTGGGTAGCTCAATTGCTTAGAGTGTTACTCCAATATGCCAAGGTTGTGGGTCAATCCCAGGTCAGGGCACATAGAAGAATCAACCAGTGAACGCATAAATAAGTGGAATAACAAATTGATGTTTTTCTCTCTCTCCCTTTGTACCTCTCTCTAAAAATCAATTAAAAAAATTTTTTTAAAGATACAGCAATAGAAACCCAATACAGTAAGCTTTGAGCTGAGACTTGACTAAAGAGAAAGAGTATCATGGGAAAATTTAGGGCAATGGGCTCCAGCTCCAGGGAAGGCAAGTACAAAGGCCACAGACTGGGGACAAATAAACAGAAGGCCAGCATGCTGAGTGGAAGTAGTAGATAAGAGATGAGGTCAGAGCTGGGGTAGGGACTGTAAGAAAGGCAGGCTATAATGACAGGGATTTCTGTTGAGAGTGGGCTGTGTGTATGTATAGTAATTGAGAATGAGTCTCCAAAATTCCCCAGTTGAATCCAGAATAACTGCCCCAACCTACAAGGCCTGCTGCTTTGCCCTACCTCTGCCTCAGCCCTGATCCTGGAACACTCTCCTGTGAGGAACTCCAGTTATCTAGCCACTAGGCTGGGGAGAGAATGATGACTCCAGTCCACAGTACAGACTGAGGGGTGATGCTAGCTATTGCTCCAGCAGCAGAGCCTATGGTTTCGCACTCCCAAGATGCATTCATCACCTAGGACAGTTCTGGTAGAGAGCCAGGGAGGTAAAGGAAGTTGAAGCAGAAGAAAAGTGAGGGTCAGAAGTCAGACTATCTGAGCATTATCCAGATAACAAAACTGGACAGGCATCCTAAGAAAAACTGCAGGCTCTGGCCAGGTAGCTCAGTTGGTTAGAGCATTGCACCAACCAGGGCACATACAGAAAGCAACTAATGAATGCATAAATAAGTGGAACAACCAATCGATGTTTCTCTCTCTCTTCCTTCCTCTCTCTCTCTTTAAAATCAATCAATAAAATAAACTATAAATCAATATTTCATATGAATGTAAATATGAAAATCCTCAACAAAATTTTGTTTTCCTTAGCAAACCAAATCCAGCAATATATAAAAATGGTTGTACAGCATGACCAAGTAGGATTTATCTGAGGAATGCAGGGTTGGTTTGACAACCAAAATCAATTAATGTAATACAGAATCTAATCTAACAAAAGAGTAATATGCAAATTGACCCTCACTCCATTATACCTAAGCCATGCCCACCATCCAAGCCATGCCCACCATCCAAGCCATGCCCACCATCCAAGCCATGCCCACCATCCAATCAGAGCAGCTGTATGCAAATTAATCCAGCCAAGATGGCGGCCAGCAGCCACAGAGCTAGAGCAAATGGGAGGCTTCCATTGCACCAGCGATGAAGGAAACTGCCTGCCTAGGCCAGCTGGGCCTCTGCTCAAGGCAACAAAGTTGCAATTATAGAAGCCATGGAGCTAAAGCAAACAGGAGGCTTTGTTGCCTGCCTAGGCCTCTGCTCAAGACAACAAAGTTTCAAGTATAGAAGATAAACCCCAGAAACCTGATTCCAGCCAGCCTAGCTGGGACATTGGGTCAATGGGAGCTGTGGGCAGCCTGAAAAAAGGCCCTCAGCCCCTCACCCAGGCTGGCCACACCCCCAAGAGGTGAGGGTCCCCACTGGCCAGCCTGCAAACAGCTGTCAGCCCCTCACCCAGGCTGGCCAGGCACGCCAGCAGATGGACATCCCCCGAGGGGTCCCAGACTGCGAGAGGGCACAGGCCAGGCTGAGGGACTCGCCCCCCCCCCCCGAGTGCACAAATTTTTGTGCACCGGGCCCCTAGTTTATAATAATAAAAGCATAATATGCTAATTAGACCAGATCTTCTGGACATCCTTCCAGATGAAATGAGGGAAGCCCGGGCCCTGGGGCCAGGGGGAAGCTGGTGTCAGCAGGCAGGGGAAGGAATGCCTACTCTTGCACAAATTTTGTGCATTGGACCTCTAGTATTAATAGACTAAAGAACAAAAAATATGATTATCTCAATAGAAACAAAAAATACATTTGACAAAATCCAACACTTTCATAATAATAATTTTTAAAAGTTTAAGAAACTAGGAATAAAGAGGAATGGCCTTATGAAACTAGGAATAAAGGGGAACGACCTTCACTTGCTGATTATCAAAAAGCATATACAAGAATTCACTATTAACATCATACTTAAATGGTGAAAGACTGGATGTCTTGCTGCTGAGATCAGGAGGTCTGCTCCCACCCTTCTATTTAATACTGTAATGAAAGTTCTAGCCTGGGCACTAAGCAAGAAAAAGAAATAAAATGCATCCAGACTAGAAAAGAAGCAAATTATCTCTATTTACCAATGCATATTTTCAATATACATGACCTGGTATATTGAAAATCCTTAGCAATACACATACGCAAACTATTAGAGCTAAAAAAACTAGGTCAATAAGGTTGCAGAATACAAGAATAATGTACAAAAATCTATTGTATTTCTCATCACCACCAAGGAACAATCCACAAATGATACAAAGAAAACAATTACATTTATAATAGCAACAAAAATAATAAAATACTTAGATATAAATTTAACAAAAGCACTGTAACATTTATACACTGAAAACTAGAACACACTGTTGAAAGAAACTAAACATCTAAATAAAATGTTTAAATATCCCATGCTCCTGGATCAGAGTATTTAATATTATTATGATGGCAATACTCCAACTGATCTATAGATTCAATGCAACCCTTAGCAAAATTCCAGCTATCTTCTTTTTCTTTTCTGTTTCTTTTTTGCAAATATTGATAAGCTGATCCTAAAATTCATATGGAAATGCCAGGGTTCCAGAAAAACAAAAATAATCTTGAAATAGAAGAACAAGTTAGAGGACTCGCAGGTCCTGATTTTAAAAGGTACTACAAAGCTACAGCAAGCGAAACAGTGTGGTACTGGCATCAATAAAGATATATAGGCATATTCAGGAAATAAAATTGAGAGCTCGGAAATAAAACCTCATATTTACAATTAGTTTATTACCAACAATGGTGTCAAGACAATTCAATGGGCAAAGAAAAGCCTTTTCAACAATTGGTTCTGGGATAGTTGAATATCCACATATAAAAGAATGAAATTGGATCTCCTACCTCAAACCATATACAAAAATTAAATCAAAATGGATCAAAGACCTAAATCTAAGCACTCTTAGCTATAAAACAGTGATAGCTTATAATTTTTAAACTTATAACTTTATAACTGGGTTATAAACACCTATAAAACTCTTAGATGAAAACATAGGCATAAATCTTCATGACAGGGATTAGGAAATGATTTCTTAGATATGGCTGTCTAAGCACAAGCAACAAAAGAAAAAATAAATAAACTGGACATCAACAAAATGTAAAACTTTTGCGCTTCAAAGGACACCATCAAGAAAGTAAAGACAACCCACACAATGCGAGAGAACTTTTGCAAATCGTAAGGAACTTACATCTAGAACTCTTAGCACTCCATAGCAATAAGTCAAACAACCCAATTAAAAAAAAAATGGGCAAAGGCCCTTGACGGTGTTGCTCCGTGGTTAGAGCATAGGCCCAGGCACGGAAGGGTCAGGAGTTCAATTCCTGGTCAAAAGCATGTATCCGGGTTGTGGGTTCACTCCCTACCCCTGGTTGGGACATGTGTGGGAAGCAACCAATCAATGTGTTTGATGTTTCTCTCTCTCTCTCTCCCCACTCTCTTCCTCCCTTCCACTCTCTCTCTCTTTGAACTATCAATGGAAAAAATATATCTTCAGGTGAGGATTAACAATTACAACCAAAAAATAAAAAATTGGGCCAAGGACTTGAATAGACATTATCCAAAGGTGATACACAATAACCAATAAATACATGAAAAGATGTTCAACATCATTAGCCATTAGGGAAATGCAAACCAAAACACAAATTCATATCCAGTAGAATGGCTATAATAAAAAAGACAGATAACACTGTTGATGAAAATGTGGAAAAATTCGAACATTCATACCCTGTTGGTGGGAATGTACAATAGTGCAGCCACTTTAGAAAATAGTCTGACAGTTCCTCAAATGGTCAAACAGGAACCGTATGACCCAGCAATTCCACTCCTAGATATATACACAGAGAATTGAAAAATATGTCCACACAAACACTTGTATGTGAATGTGCATGAGCAGCATTATTCACAATTGACAAAAACGGAAGCCCATTGCCAATCACTGATGAATGGAATGGATAAATAAAAGTGATATATCCATAAAATGGAATATTATTTGACAATAAAAAGGAAAAACAATATGAACCTTGAGACTATTATGCAAAGAATATAGAGAAGCCAGTAACAAAAGACCAAATATTGCATGATCCCTACATGAATGTCCACAATAGATGAATCCATAGAGACAGATATAAGATCAGTGGTTGACTCGGGCTGAGGAATTGGTAGTGGGGGGGGGGGGGGGGGGGGGGAGAGATCAATAGGCAGTGACAGCTAATGGGCATGGAGTTTCTTTTAGGGGGATAAAAATACTCTAAAATTAGATTGTGACGGTTGCATAACCCTGTGAAAGTACTAAAGACCACAGAATCATACACTTCCGGTGGGTTAATTGTATGTATATGAATTATATCTTAATCTAGCCGTTAATTTTTTTTTTTACAGTCAGCTTGTTTGAGTCCTCAGCCTGGAGTGTCAGAGAAGGGGAACCGAGAGATCAGTGGGTTGTCTAGGCCCAGACCCACTTTTTTCTTCGTTGTAGGTAAATGCCCAAATATACCTGTTGATTAATATGTACTAATTTCTAAAAGATGCCTTCCTAACTCCCAACATAAATCATCTTGCTCAAGCTCACAAGTCAAGTCAGTAGTAACCAAAGTCCCCCTGTTCCAACCCCATTTAGTTTGTTTTTTTCTTAGACCCCTTCTTTCAAACTTCAGCTCCAGCCTGCACAGGCAGGAGACCTAGGGTCAGTACTTGTCTTGCTTTGGGTGGTGGGGGGGGTCAAACTAGTATTCTCTTCCTGCAGCCCTGGCCCCTGCTGTTGCCACGTGCCCTTTTCTTACACTATGAAGAACAGGAATGAGGTCCTAGCTGGTTCGGCTCAGTGGAAAGAGCATTGGCCTGTGGACTGAAGTGTCCTGGGTTTGATTCCAGTCAAGGGCACATGCCCAGTGTAGTGTGGAGGCAGCTGATCAATGACTCTCTCTCATCATTGATGTTCTCTCTGTCTCTCTCCTCCTCCTCTGAAATCAATAAAAAAATACATATTTAAAGAGGCAGAGGGAGAAGGAGAGGGAGAGGGAGAGGGAGAGGGAGAGGGAGAGGGAGCAGGAAACAGGAATGAAGGCCTCTTCCAAAGCTTGGGCATGGCAATGCTGTCTGTCCCCTGACATCAAGGGGTTACCCACTACTTCTATTCCTGGTGCTACCTGGCATGCCAGTCCTAGGCTAGAGCAGCTGCTGCCAAGTCCCTCATGACTGGCACGTGTGCCTGGAGATAGGCTGCACACATTTCCTGAACCTGCCCACTTGGTGGCCCCAAGTCTAGAAATGACAAAAGCATGGACGAGGATCTGGTCCATTCTGACTTTGGCTTTGTTTTGGCTTATAAATGGGGAAAGCCTTAGTGGCTGAAATTTATAGTCCAAAATCAGTTAAGTATCCTTCTAGAAATATTCTATAGAAACTTGAGCACTCATGTGTAATTTGGCCCATACTAACCATGCTGCTTCGCACTTTTTGTCATTTGACATACTTTTTTGATATTGTTAAAAACCATAGATTGATAAGTCTCATTTCTTGAACAGCTACACAATGTGTCTTACAGTGGTTAGCCTTAGTCCTTTGCTAATGGACATTTAAGGTGTTCCCGGTATCAGAAATTTTGCAGTAGTAAACATTATCCTCAATTTTGCCACTTAAAAGGAAAAAGAAATTTGAGGTATAAATTCTTTAGGTGTACTTGCCAAGCCAAAGTATGTCCATTTAACTTTTCTATGAAAATAATCAAATCATTTTCCCAACAGGCTGTACCAAGTTACACTAAATGTGAAGCCTGACTTTCATTTATTTTGGTCTTTGAAAAATTGCTTAGAAAGATGTGTACCCCTAACTGGTTTGGCTCAGTGGATAGAGTGTCAGCCTGCGGACTGAAGGGTCCCAGGTTGGATTCCGGTCAAGGGCCTGTACCTTGGTCGCGGGCACATCCCCAGTGGGGGGTGTGCAGGAGGCAGCTGATCACTGTTTCTTTCTCATCAATGTTTCTAACTCCTTATTCCTCTCCCTTCCTCCCTATTAAAAAAAAAAAATCAATAATATATATATATATATTTTTGTTAAATATATTTTATTGATTTTTAACAGAGAGGAAGGGAGAGGGAAAGGCAGAAACATCAATGAGAGAGAAACATTGATCAGCTGCCTCCTGCACACCCCCTACTGAGGATGTGCCCGTAGCCAAGGTACATGCCCTTGACCAGAATCGAACCTGGGACCTTTCAGTCCGCAGGCCGACGCTCTATCCACTGAGCCAAACCGGCCAGGGCATATATATATATTTTAAATGTGTAACCTTTCAGAGTACAGCTATAACTGTAAAGCTATATAACAGCCTATCTTTTCCCACCAATTTCCAGAAACAGTTAGGACCCTCTCGCCCACTCCACTAATTTATTCTTGTGCCAATACTGTTTTCACTCCAGTGCTTTGGTGTTTGATTATCTAGTATGTAAACACATCACCACTGTTTTTAAAAAAAGGTATTGCATAGGAACTCTGGATTTTCAAGTTCTGTTAAAAGCCTTTTTGGATAGCAATAAATTTAAGCATTAAGCTAGGGAGAATCCAACATCTTTTTTTAAATCCTCACCCAATGATGTCTTTCCATAGGTTTTTTTTTTTTTTTTTAGAAAGAATGGAAGGGAGAGGGAAAGACAGAGAAATATCAAAGTGAGAGAAACACATCGATTGGTTGCCTCCTGCACACCCCCACTGGGGATGTGCCCTCAACCAAGGTACATGCCCTTGATCAGAATCGAACCTGGGACCCTTTGGTCCACAGGCTGATGCTCTATCCATTGAGCTAGGGCCAACATCTTTTAATGTCTTCCCACTAGGTACATGGTGTATGTCTTATATCTTTCTGGAGAGAACATTTTCTTCATATAGGTTTTGCATGTTTCTTGTGAGGCTTCTTACTTTGTAGTTTATGGGTATTATTATAATTGTGAAGGGGACCTCCTTTTTTTCAAGTATATTTTCCAATTTGTTACTGCAGTATATAAGGAGTATACTAATATTGGGCCTCAGTTTATTCTCTGTAAAAAGGATAGAAATACTCAGTAAAAGGTTTCCATAGTTATATAAATAGGGGATAAACAAAGCTAAATAGATTTGTTCATTGTGGGACTTATGAATGACTTTAACATACTTTTTTAAATTTTATTTTATTGATTTTTTACAGAGAGGAAGGGAGAGGGATAGAAAGATAGAAACATCCATGGGAGAGAAACATCCATCAGCTGCCTCCTGCACACCCCCTACTGGGGATGTGCCTGCAACCAAGGTACATGCTCTTGACAGGAATCAAACCTGGGACCCTTCAGTCCGCAGGCCGACGCTCTATCCACTGAGCCAAACTGGTCAGGGCTTTAACATACTTTTGATCAAGAATCCCCAAGAAAGGCACAGGGAATTTCCTGTACTTACTTGACCATGAAACCCTTTGTCACAAGGCATTCTAAAACACACTTTGAAAAAAATGCACCAAAGACCCTTCTAGTTTCTAATCTGTCAATCTAGGAATCTGCATTGAACCTTATCTAATGCCCAAACTCCCTCCGGAACCCCCAACTTGAACACAGGCGACAACCCAGAGTCAGAGTGAATGCTTTAATGTGTTACTCACAGAGCCATGTCTCTGAACAGCAGGTGCCCCGCCTCCACTGTCCCCAGATCTCTTTGTTGGGAAGGTGAGCTGGCTACCTGGGGAGCAGGGATGGAGAGTCTATACGAGGAAGCTGGGGCAAAGGGAGGTTCAGGAGGCACCCTGTGGGGACTGAACTCCTGGGAGTTCAGAGGAAGGGCCATGGGCCTCAGGCTGGCCCCTCTTCAGGCATTCCTAGCAAAGCCACAAGGGGCTCGAGAGGTGTGGGGGTCCCCATGGGCACAGGGTGGGTGCGTTCGTGCTTTCGTAGGTCGCTGGCACTCAAGAAGGCCTTGGGGCAGTGGGGGCAGGTGTAGGGGCGCACAGCGCTGTGTGTGCGGCTGTGTTTGCGCAGCCCGGCCCGGTCTGAAAAGCTCTTGCCGCACTGGGTGCAGGGAAAGGGCCGGAGCTCTGGATGCGAGCGCTCATGCCTTCGCTGCAGCGTCAGCGTGGAGAACGTCTCCTTGCACTCGCGGCAGGCAAACTGCGGAGGCTTCTCGTCCACCTCCTCACCCCCCACCTCGCCGGTCCCCTCCAGGGGACCGGGAGTCTCCCCAACCCCAGCATCTTGGCACTCCACATGCTCCACCGTCATGCCCACCACTTGCCACTGGGTGGCCATCACGCCGCCTGATTCTGGGGGCAGCCCTAGCAGCCCTGCTGGCGGGTCCCCTAGCCCCGCACCTGCTGCTGGGGCCACCGAGCCCTCGCCTGCCACGCTGACGGGCAGTGCTAGGCCCACCACCAGCTCCTGCTGGGGGGGAGCCCCTGTGGCCTCGCTACTTCGATGGGTCCGTTCGTGCTTCCTCAGGCTGGAGGACACCACAAAGGACTTTCCGCAGGCGTTGCAGTGGAAGGGGCGCTCACCCGAGTGCACGCGGCTGTGCTTGGTGAGACTGGCTCTCTCGGCGAAGGCTCGTCCGCACTCCTCGCAGCGGAAGGGCCGCTGGCCTGAGTGCACCAACGCGTGACGCTTAAGGTCCCAGGAAGCGACGAACGTCTTGTCGCACTGCAGGCACTTGAACGGCCGGTCGCCCGTGTGCACCCTCCGGTGCATGGCCAGGTCCGCCGGCTGCCGGAAGTCTTTGCCGCACTTCTCGCAGCGGTAAGGCTTCACGCCCTCGTGCGCGCGCTGGTGGCGCCGAAAGCTCGAGGGGTCAGAGAACATGCGGCCGCAGCGGGGGCACAGGAAGGGCTTCTCGCCCGAGTGCGTGCGCTCGTGGCTCTGGTAGGAGCTGAGCTGCGTGAAGCCCTTGCCACAGGCGGGGCAGCGATAGGGCTTCTGCGCTGCGTGGATGCGCTGGTGGCACGTGAGCGAGGATGACCGCGAGAAGCTCTTCCCGCATTCCGAGCAGAGGAAGGGGCGCTCGCCGGTGTGGGACCTGTGGGAGTGTGGGGACCGGCATGAGGGTGGCAGGCCCGTCACCTGACCCCTGCTGCCGTCTGCACGGTTAAGTTAGGAGGCCCTACCATCCAGCGGGCCTTGGCCCAGCCCCCTAAGACCAGAGCTGCACCCCAGAGTAAGAAACTTTCAGTCTGGGTACCTAGATTCCAGAAAAGGGTCAGCCCCTCTCTGCACCCAAAGCCCTAGACTTACCAGGTCCCATTCTCAGATCCTGTGCTCTACCAGAGACCCTGTGAGCACCCAGCTTCAAGCCCTGCCCTTTCCTGATGTCCAGGAAACCAGGCCTATCAGACCCCACTTGCATCCTCCAGGGCCCCATCCCAAGTCAGTCTGCCCCGCCCCCTCATGTCCGGTCCACCAACCAACCGACCGACAGACCAACCAACCAACCGGGCCAATCCGGGAGCATCAGCTCCCCCATGTGCTGCTTACCACCACCCAGAGCTCCACCCCTCACCTTCCCATGGGCTCATTCTGCTCCTGCAGACCCAAGCCCAGGCCACACCGTCACAGAGCAGCCCCTGCTGTCCCCCACCACCCACACCTGCTCTCCCTGCCCCCCCACTGCCCTTACCCCCCTGCTGTCCCCCCCACACACACCTGCTCTCCCGCCCCTCACCGCCCTCACCGCTCGTGGTTGCGCAGGTCCTTGAGCTCGGCATAGGCCTTGCCGCAGCGCTCGCAGCCGTAGGGCCGGAGGCCGGCGTGCGTGCGCCGGTGCTTGCGGAACACAGAAGGGTCCGCGAAGCTCTTGCCGCAGTCGGCGCAGGCGTAGGGCCGCTCGCCCGTGTGGCCCCGCTGGTGGATCTTGAGCTTGGAGAGCGCGCCATAGGCTTTGGGGCAGTGCGTGCAGCGGAAGGGCAGCTCGCCCGCGTGCGAGGCCAGGTGCACGCGCAGGCACACGGGCTGCATGAAGCGGCGGCCGCACTCGGGGCAAGGGAAGGGCTTTTCGCCCGTGTGGCTGCGCCCGTGGCTGCGCAGCTCGGGTGCTGTCTTGTAGGCCTTGGGGCACAGCGGGCAAGCGTAAGGCCGAGGCTTAGCCGCTGCTCCTGACACTGTGTCCCCGCCGGCACCCTCTGTTTTAGGTTCCGTCTCTGGCTTCAGCTTCGCCTCCGCCACCTCCTCCGCGCAGTCTGCAGGCCCGTGTGTGGCGGCGTGGCGTGCTGCCCTGGGCGCATTTGGAAACGTCTTGGTACAGGTCAGGCACTTGTAGCGGCGGCCCGATCGCTTGTAGCCGGGGCCTGGGGACCGGGCCTCCACAGTCTCCACCTCCATGGCCGCGATGGGCACAGCTCTGTGAGAGAAGCCAAGTTAGACAGAAGCCACATCCCTTTGCCATTCTCCAAGTCCTCTCCCGTCCCCAAAGCCCTGATGGGGCCTCAGTGGGAACCCCAACTTATCTGCACTTCCCACCCGGGAGGGCCACATCCTCCCTTTCCGATATCCCTGGCTCTGACAGTGTGCTCGAGTTTCCTCTCTGGTCTCCTCACTGATGGCAGGAGTTGGACTGGGTGACTTCAGAACGACTAAGGGAGGAGGCAGGGTTCATCAAAACGTCTGCCTGCACTTCATCCCCAGCCCGCGCTTTTCCAGACCCTGTGGCATTCCCAGACACCCCGGTTCCCTCCATCTCACCCTCCTCCTCCTTGGGTTCAGCCTCCAAGGCCCGTGCCAGGATGCAGGGTCCTATGCAAGGCTGCAGACATAGAGACTACCCAGATGGGGGTCTGCCTGAAGGTCTCCAAGTGCCCAGGGAAGGCAGAGGTAGGCCCAAGAGAGGGCAACACCAGCGGGCTCACTGTGGTGCTTGGCGCCATCTGCCTGGAAGTGGCAGGCCCCCAGCACATGCATTTTGTGTTTCCACTCTGGTTGGTTAGCTTTCCAGAGGCAGCAACGGTTGCACAGAATTCTGGCCTCGCACGGCTACAAGGGACTCCACCCCAGACAGGAATCCCGGCCCACCCTGCCCGGGAATCACTGTGGGCTCCTGCTCCCCTAGCTCCCGTCACAGGAAGCTCAGTCACTCTCCAGGCAGCCTGAACCCCTGCTGGCCGTTAGAAGCCTCTGAGTCACAATCAATGCATCTGATCTGGCCTCCTGGGGCACCCACTTCAGCCGAGGCCCCTTCACTCTCAGTTCAGAGCCAGACGCCCTCCACACAGCTGCTCCTGTGGATCATGGCTGGAAGGAAATAGGATTAGCAGCTGCATTAGCCCTAACACCAGCTCATCCTCCCTGGGGATGAAGGGAAGGGATTATGGCAGATCCACTTAAGGAGCACTCGCAGCAGCTGCTGGGGCGGCCTGCTGGGGTGAGGCTCTGCTATAGGAAAGGGAGCCTGGCGGGCCCAGAAGCTGGGTGGGCAGGTAGGCGCCTGCGCTCTTCCTCACGCTCCTTTCTATCTGTGCACCTCGGGGCTTGGCGGCTTCTGGGTCATGGCCCAGGGGGGACCCTGGAGCCCCTGCAGTGAGGGACAAGGGCTGCATCTTTAGAGTCAGCACCCTTCTGCCCGGCGGACCTGCTGCCTCAGCCCCCCACCCCTACACACATAATCTAGTGTACACAGGCGGCCAGCGTCTTCTCCCTGAAGTACTGTGCGACCCCCAAGAACTCCCACGGCTTCCATCGCACCACGCAGGTTCCCAGGTCCTTCCTGGCTGTTACAACTCCCACCAGTCCTTCCTCGGAGCCCCACTTCGTCCTTCCTGCATCTCCGCTTTGGCTTTTGGCCCCAATCCCACTCAACGCTGTCCCACCATCACCTTGTTGCGGTTGTTTTTTCACGTTTCCCACTAAATTCTGGGGCTGGAAAGGGAGTTCATGGGCTTGCGGACCCACTTTCCAGGGGATGTCTCCCTATCTCTGGATGAGGTCCTCACTACCTCCTTCCCAGACCATCTCTGCACAGCCTGACTGATAAAGTTTCTCTTTAATAATAAAAAAAAGTAGCTCACATTTACAAAGCACTTGCTAAGCAACAGGCAGTACCCTAAGCTCTGTACATGTATGCACTCACTTCAGCTTCCTGTCCACACCACGCGGAAAGTACTATTATTATTACTCCCTTTTCACAGATACGAGAACTGAGGCCCCGAGAAACAAAATGGCATTGTGCTTAACAGCTAGCCCGGGGCCACACCTAGTCCTTCGCGGCTGGGAGCCGACTCTAGCTGTCTAACTTGCCTTGAGTTGTCGGGTCCTTACTCAGTGATCTGGGCCCTCACAGTCTTGTCTGCCCCCAGGGCCCACCCCACAGGGACCAGACTTGCACCTTTGTCTTCTCTCAGCCTGTAGAACTGCCCTGAGGCCAGAGCCAGAACCCTGTATGCCTGCTTCCCTCTCAGGGATTTTGAGCTCTGGGCCTGTCTATCTGTGAGCCAGAAACCAGATAGCTGGATGGGTAAACCTCTCCTGAGGCACTTCCCAGGGGACAAGTGGGGGAGCGCCAGGCTGGTCCCAGCAGGCACCCAGCTCCACGAAGAGCAGAGGGCCAGGTCGGGCGAGGCCCCTGTCTAAATTATCTCCTCCTTTCACAGTTCAGTGAGGACTCCCACCTACCACTCCCTGCAGTGGGGTTTCTCCAAGTCAGGTCTGTGAACCCCCGGTACAGACTCTCCATCCAGGGAGTGTGGGGCAGGACAGAAATCTTTCCTATGAACACGCTTTCTGGGTCATTCCAACATTTAGGAACCAAAGACACGTCCTTAAGTCTTCACGAGCTTATAGGAGAAAGGCGTGTTTACTTCCCCTTGCTTTCAGATGTGCAGATTACGCCCCAGAGGGAAAAACTTGCACAAGAACACACAGCTAGTCAGAGCCCTGACTCAAACCCACATCTCCAGGTCAGGCCTCTGGGCTGGGCTCTCCCTAGCCGTCTTCATCTCCTTAAGACTGCTTAGCCAAATCGCGAGACTTCCCACTGTTCCTAGGACCAAGACCAGTATCTCTTTCACAACCAGCAAGGCCTGGAACCACCCAACCCCTGCCTACCTCCACTTCCATTCCTCCTCCCTGTCTCGCTGAGCCCCACCCACACGGGCTCCCTTTCTTTTCCTCAAAGAGCTCAATGCCTTCCGACTCCAGGGCCTTTGCACACAGCACCCTCGGCCAGAACCACTCTCCCCCAAGGATCGTGGTGTGGCTATCTCTCTGGTTTTATCTGGGTCTCAGGTCCCGTCACTTTCTCAAAGAGGGCTTTCCAGATCACCTTTCCTAAGGCTATCGGCGCCCCTGCTGATCACTCTCCGTCCTCCCCCTCTTTAATTTCCGTGATGGTGCTCCCATGGACAGCATCCCTTCTTACAAGCTTAGCGCCAGCCAGGTCCCATTCTGAGAATTTCACGTGGACTACTCCAGCGAAGTCTCACGACTGCCTGGAAGTTTGTTGCAGACTGAAGGTGTGTGTGTGCCTGCCAGCCAGGAAGAGTCCTCACCAGGAGCTGGCCAGCACCTTGATGGTGGACTTCCCAGCCTCCAGGATTGGGAGAAATAAACTTCTGTTGTTTAAGCCCCGCAGTCTGTGTTTTTTTTCCCCGCTATGGTAGTCTGCAGAGGCTAAGTTAAACAGTGTTGTTTCCCCCATATGACAGACAAAGACACTGAGCCCACACAGAAATGAAGCAGTGATGGTCACAGCCCGTATTCAAAGCCAGGCGGTCTGCCTCCCAAACTTCGGCTCTCTGCCCCGATAGCACGCACACATTTTATGGCCTAGTGGTTAACGCTCTGTCTCCAGCACAAGCATCCAGGCTGGCGAGGAGCCGGGAACCCTTCTTATTCTGGATCCACCACGCCTAGAACTGTGACTAGTGCCCCGAAACAAACGGAAACAATCAACCTCTCGGACACAGTTCAAGACCCAGGCCTAGCACCTCTGCCTTCCCCACAGCAGGCACGTGCGAGGCTGTCCATCACAACTATTTATGAACTGAAATTCTCTGCTGTCCAAGTCCCCAAGTCCCAACAGCATCGCGCCTGTTTCCCCCACGGGCTTCGCTGCTCTAGTGAGGAAGGCTTGTCTTTGCTTCACTGCGGGCTCAGGAGAGGGATGAAGTCCTGCTGCCTGGCCCGGAGTGCAGAGACTTCATTCCCAGGGAGTCTAGGCTAGGACCCTGGGGGCTGGGACGAGGTGAGAAAGGAGCCACTTTTTATCGTCCCTGCACCTCGGTCTCCATGTCTACACAAGGAGTCACCCACAGGCCTCAGACTCGGGAGATGGCACACGTGTAAGTATGAACAGTGCGTGCAGAGGTGAGAGTTAACGATCTCCTAGGCCTCCCCCCTGATCAGTTCACAGCCTAACCCCAACCCACTTTTCCAGCCTCAGCTCAGCGTGTTTCCCCCTCCCTACCGCAACCTGGGCTCCAGCCACAATTCTCCAACTTCCCCACCTGAGTGCATCTCCACCTGCACTGCCCTCTGCCTCGGTTTGCCTTCGCTCACGGGAAAACTCTCCTGCATCCTTCCAATAGGTACCGGCTCCCCCAGTGCCCTCAGGAACAGGCAGTGGAAGCAGGGGCGCCGCGGCGCTCGAGGCCCCGGTCTTCTCGGAGGCAGGTGGGGGTTTGGAGAGCCTCAGGGCCTGCCAGACGCGCCGAGGGGCCGAGAGCGGCAGAAACGCTGCGCTTCTCGCCCCCTGCAACCGCCTATGTGTCTGCGCCCCCGCCACACAGCCGCGCAGGCCGGGGCCCTGAGCTGCCTCGTCTCGGAATGAGCCCTGGGAAACGTGGCCTCGGAGAATGTGGCAAGGGGTGACAAAGAATGAGAGGTTGAACAAATGAATGGGACCGAGAGCCGGGGCTGGACAAAGACCTGCAATATGGCGTTCTCTAGGACCGCGGGAGGGGTGGCCAGGACCTCGGCCAGGGAGGGGGCCGCAGGCGCCGCGGCTCTCGCTAGGCGGGCTGCGCGCCAGGGACAAAAGCCCGCAACGTGGCGGGCTCTAGGACCCCCGGGCCCGCGCCGCGCAAGGCGGGCAGCCGCGCCGGCGGAGCCCGGGCGTCCGCAGCAGTCGGCCCGCGAGGACCGCCGGTCCGCGAGGGCAGCCGGCGGGTTCTAGGACCCGCTGGGCCCGGAGCGCGCCCGCGCCCTCCCGGGGCCGCGTCCTCCCGCCCCGCCTGCGCTGCTCGCGCCAGGCCAACCCCATCCGCCCTCGGCACCCACAGGGAAACAGGTCCGTTCGGATTTCGTCCGCGCTGGGGACGCCTGGGGGTCCCCGCGGCTTCCCGCCGGCGTTTCCTACCTGACGGACTTGGGCTGGCTCCGTGGACTTGGGCTACAGCTCGTCTCACCAACGGAGCCCCAGACTCTGCCAGGGAGGGGCCGGCGCTAGGACCCAGCGGGGGGCGGGGGCGAAGAGGGCGGAGAGGCGGGACCGGCGGGCGGAAGTGGAAGGGAGCTTCCTAGACAAGGAAGAGAGCGAAGTTTATCGAGGGTGGCAGAGGACTAAATTGCAGGGGGGGTCTCTGTGGGTGCTACAGACAGGGGGCGCCGGACAGGCTTACTATGTACACCGGGATCCTGTTAGTTCGGGGCCAGATCACCAACAACTATAAGCTGGGAGGACAGAGAGGCCATGTTCAAGCTTGAAGTGCCTACATCCTCATAGTCCACAACATTTCCCTTTACAGCGAAGGGTGCATAAAGCTCCCCCCATCTATCTTGAGGAGTTTTTCAGGGAGCCCCACGAGAAGTGTCACCAAAGTACTGAGGTTACGGCTGCAGAACCCTTTTTCCCTCCTCTACGCTCAGCCAAGATGTACCAGATCGGTGCTAGCTGCTCTTGCCGGAAGTGTGGCTAAGGTGATAGGAAACGACCCGCGCTTGGACCTGCGTGGGCGGGGTCAGAGCAGCTGCTTCTTGCTCCGCACCGGAAGTGTGTCTGTGTAGACCGGGTGCTTGGAGGCGGGTCAGGAAGTGTTCTCCAGGAGGAGGTTTCGCGGGGAAGCTTTTGCGGCTCGAACACTTCCTGTTTCCTAGTAACAATAGGAAGTGTCCGCGGAGCTGGGGGTGCTCCAGGCTCGTGTCAGCTGCGCCCTTTTCACTCTACCTCCTTCCTTCTCCCCCTCCTTCCTGCCCTCTTTCCCTCCCCTCCCCATCTCCTGGGGTCCCCGGCGGGGTGTGCGTGTGTGGGAGCGCGAGAGCCCCCCACGGCCACCCCTTGGGGCGCCCGGGTGCAGTTAGGGTGAGGGTCCCAGTGCGCAGGCGCGCTCCCGTTCGCGGTCCCCAACGGACGCACCCGCGGCGGGAACGAGAAGGGGCCGCCCGTGCGAGGTAGGGGTCTTCAGAGGAAATCGGCCGAGAAGATCAGTGAGGCGAGAGGACTCCGTTTGATCGGGAGATCAGACGATCGAGAAAGGGGATTCCCTCTTGAGCGAAGGGGCTTTGAGAAGTGAGAGTTCGGGGAGCAGGTTCCGTGAGGGGGCTTCGCCGGCGATAGTTGTACCGGGGTCCAGGGGGAGCAGAGGATCCGTCGGAAAGCCACGGTGATGGAGAAGGCACGGGGTCCTGCTATGGCGAGGGCAAGAGCTTTGGGCAGGAGGTTGCCTGCATCAGTAGGTTTGCTCGTGTGTGTGTGTGTGTGTGTGCGCGCGCGCGCGCGCGCTGGGACAGCAGGCATTGCCCTGCGTTGTGGGGATTAAGTGACACAATGGATGTTCTTTATTTAGTTAGCACAGTGTTCCGTACGTGGTAATGCCCAGCTAGCATGCATTGCCGTCATCAGTGTTATGAGAGGAGGTAGAAGAAGAACAGGAGGGCAGCAGCGAGGCTGGAGTGAGGAGGTGTCAGGAGGAAAGGGTAGAGAGGGTGAAGAACGACCGCACATGGGACGGCATTTCCGTGATGGGAGCTCGTTTGGGTCCAGGGGGAGCAGGTGAAAGAAGGGGCCGAGGAAGTCTTTTAGGAAGGAGACTTTGTGACCATGAAAGGCCGAGGGGACGTGGGGGGACAAGCCAGGCCTTCACTTCGTCTCTCAGGCCCTCATCTGTCCGCTGGAGAAAGACGGCTGCCGCACTGCCTCTGGGCTGCTCTGCTCAGCCGATGGGTCAGGACTGGACATCTCTTGTTCAGAGCCCTAAAAAGATCCAGGTTTCCTTTTAAGATGTCACAGGAGATAGGTTGTTTGTTTCCGAATTATGGAGAGAAGGTTAGAGGCAGTAAGGCTTTTTGGATTTGGTCTGAAGAACAGGTGAACAGGTATGCGACCAGAAGTCAGTTACATCCCCCTCGACTTTCCCTACCTCTGCCTCGAGGGACGGGTTAGGCCCAGGAAGCTCCCATATTTCGGGAGCTTGTGTACAGAGTTGCCTTACGTGATGGTGCGTCCAGATTAGATCCAGTAGAAAGCAGGTCCCTGGACACTGCGGCTTGGGGAACGTCTCTGTGCCCTCTAGTGAACCTGTTGCGTATACAGCCAAGAGATAAAGTTCATTCAGGCCTCCCTTCTGACCACTGCCCTCTCTTCCTAGGCTTTGGGCACCCCCAGAAGAAGATGCCTCTGCCACCTGCCTGCTCTTCCTGAACCTCCAGGTTTCTGCCGCACTGCCCCATGGAGGATGTGCCCACCTCACTCAGCTGCTGTGACTGTCAGCACCACTTTCCTAGTGTCCTGGAACTATCCAAACACCGTGAACTGCTCCATCCATCCTCCAGCCAGGACAGCACGGAGGCCGATAGCAACCCTCAGCCCTACCGCTCTCAGCAGTGTGGGCAGGGCTACCGCCACCCAGGAAGCTCGGTCAACCACCATTGTACCCATGAAACTGGCCTTTTCCCCTGTACCACCTGTGGCAAGGACTTCATCAATCCCATGGCCCTCAAGAGCCACGTGAGGACTCATGCTCTTGAGGGAAGCCCCAAGGAAGCCACTCCGCGCCTCCAGGGGGAGACAGTGTCCGCTGACTCTTGGGGCCAGAGGTTTGGCCCTGGGGAAAGCTGGGGGAATCAGAAAAAACATGCCGAAGAGACCCCTGGCTGTGAATCTGGGCCTGACCCCAGGGCAGCTCTGAACACCTGGGAAGATCCACCCAGCAGACAGAGAGAAGACTGGGAAAGCCAGCCAAATCCGGGGGAGGGCGCAGAGGGTTGGGGATCCATCACCAACCCTGCCAGGGCCCCGCTGCTCTCCACTCCAGCCAGCAGCCTCCTTAGCAATTTGGAACAGTATTTGGCGGAATCAGTGGTGAATTTCACAGGGGGTCAGGAGCCCGCCCAATCCTCTCCTGCCGAGGAGGAGCGGAGGTACAAGTGTGGTCAGTGTGGCAAGACTTACAAGCACGCAGGGAGCCTCACCAACCACCGCCAGAGCCACACCCTGGGCATCTACCCTTGCACCGTTTGCTTTAAGGAGTTCTCCAACCTCATGGCTCTGAAGAACCACTCTCGCCTCCATGCCCAGTATCGGCCTTACCAATGTCCCCACTGCCCCCGTGCCTTTCGGCTCCCCCAAGAGCTGCTGGAACACCAGCAATCCCATGAGGGAGCAAGACAGGAGCAGCTGTGGGGAGAGAAAGGGGTGCCCACCACCAATGGGCACGCAGACGAGAGCGGCTGGGACCAGCTCCCTAGTACACCGATGCTGAATGGCTCTGGGGGCCTCGGCGTCGCTGGGGAGCTGGAGGACAGTGGGCTGGAGGAGTACCGACCTTTCCGCTGCGGGGACTGTGGCCGTACTTACCGCCATGCTGGGAGCCTCATCAACCATCGCAAAAGCCACCAGACCGGTGTCTATCCCTGCTCCATCTGTTCCAAGCAGCTGTACAACGCAGCTGCTCTCAAAAACCACGTGCGGGCTCATCACAGGCCCCGGCACGGAGCTGCAGAGGATGGGCGGCCATCCGAGCTGCCACCGCCTCTGCCTCTGACGGAGACCACGCACGGGGAGAGAGAGGTTCCCACGACCACCCTGGACCACCGCCCCTATAAGTGCAGTGAATGTGGTCGGGCTTACCGCCACCGGGGGAGCTTGGTGAACCACCGCCACAGCCATCAGACGGGAGAGTACCAATGCTCACTCTGTCCCCGCAAGTACCCCAACCTTATGGCCCTGCGCAACCACGTGCGGGTCCATTGCAAGTCTGCCCGTCGCAGCACAGGCCCAGGGGCTGACGGTCCCCCCAGCCACCTGAAGGTGGAGTCTGACTCAGTGGGAGCAAAGGCAGCCCCATGTACAGATCAAGGGACTGGGTGCAAACAAGAAAAGGCCACTGATGTCCCTCCAGTAGCAGATACGACAGCGCCACAGATACGCGGGATGCTCTTAGAAGGTCCTGAGAGCCTTGAGCATCACAGCCAGACCTACGGAGAAGGGGGGGATAGCAGGACAGAGGCCAGGGTGTCACCTCCTCGGGCATTTGCCTGCCGAGACTGTGGAAAGAGCTATCGCCACTCAGGCAGCCTTATCAACCACAGGCAGACCCATCAGATAGGGGACTTCAGCTGCGGGGCCTGCACCAAGCACTTCCACACCATGGCTGCCATGAAGAACCACTTACGACGCCACAGTCGGCGGCGGAGCAGGCGGCACTGGAGGCGGACTGGCAGTGCCGGGGCTGGGGGAGAAGCCCAACTCCCTTCAGGTGGGAACTGGGCCCAGGAGTTGGTAGGAGACAATAAGGGCCTGGACTGTCCCCAGGGCCCTTCAGAGGAAAGTCCTAGTGGAGCCGAAAGCAACTTGGAAAGTGATGGGGGCTCTTTGCAGGCTCTTGCTGCACGAGGCACATGTGGGCCTGAAAGGGATGCGGCCTGTTTCCAGGGGGATAAAGAGAGCAGAGGTCCTGAGGAAGGACTAGAAAGGAAGGAGGCCTGCTTTCTTGACAACTTGGAAATGCCAGGTGCTGAGGAACGCAATGGGACACGCTTCTGCGATGGCCTCCCTGGGGTGGATGAAGAGCAGAAACCAGCCGCCAGCCAGCCCGCCTCTCCCCACTCCGTTGAAGCTGACGCTGGCTGGCAGGCTGCGGGCTCCCACACATGTTCTGACTGTGGGCATTCGTTCCCCCATGCCGCTGGCCTGCTGAGCCACAGGCCCTGTCACCCGCCAGACATCTATCAGTGCTCCCTCTGCCCGAAGGAGTTTGACTCTCTGCCTGCCCTGCGCAGCCACTTCCAGAACCACAGGCCTGGGGAGGCAGCCCCAGCACAGCCCTTCCTCTGCTGCCTCTGTGGCATGATCTTCCCTGGGCGGGCTGGCTACAGGCTTCACCGGCGCCAGGCTCATGACTCCTCTGCCCTGACGGAGGGCTCCGAGGAGGAGGGGGAAGATGAAGCAGCAGCAGTGGCAGCCTCCACCCATAGTACCCCACTGCAGCTCTCAGAAACAGAGCTGCTGAATCAGCTGCAGCGGGAGGTGGAGGCACTGGATGGAGCCGGTTATGGACACATCTGTGGCTGCTGTGGTCAAACCTACGATGACCTAGGGAGCCTAGAGCGTCACCACCAAAGTCAGAGTTCTGGGAACACGACAGACAAGGCTCCCAGCCCCTTGGAAGAGTCCGGTGATACGACAGAAATAGTTGCAGATGGCATCTTTGAGGGCACAGTGCCTTCTCTCCCTGCAGAAGGTGCGGACATAAAGTCTGGAGAGGGAGTCGGTGCCCCGGTGGCAGACAGCCTCTGCGTGCCCGGTGGGGAGAGTCCTCTGGAGGACCAGCCCCGCCCCTTCCGCTGCAATCAGTGTGGCAAAACCTATCGCCACGGGGGCAGCCTCGTGAACCATCGCAAGATCCACCAGACTGGAGACTACGTCTGCCCTGTCTGCTCCCGCTGCTACCCCAACCTGGCTGCCTACCGCAATCACCTGCGAAACCACCCGCGCTGCAAAGGCGCTGAGCCCCAGGTGGGGCCCGCCCCACAGGCCGGGGGCGCCCCACAGGCAGGGGGCGGCAGTGAGCCCCAGAACGGGGCAGAGGAGGGGCCGGGGCAGGCGGAAGTGGCGAAGCTCCAGGAGGAACTTAAAATGGAGCCCCCGGAGGAGGTGGCGAGGGTGAAGGAAGAGCCGTGGAAGGAGACCACGCTGAAGGAGGAGGAAACGGGGCTGAGGTTGGAGACTGCGGAGAAGGGCTGCCAGACCGAGGCCAGTGCTGAGCGGCCCTTCAGCTGCGAGGTGTGTGGCCGCTCGTACAAGCACGCCGGCAGCCTCATCAATCACCGGCAGAGCCACCAGACTGGCCACTTCGGCTGCCAGGCCTGCTCCAAGGGCTTCTCAAACCTCATGTCCCTCAAGAACCACCGGCGCATCCATGCAGATCCCCGGCGTTTCCGCTGCGGGGACTGCGGGAAGGCGTTCCGCCTGCGCAAACAGCTGGCTAACCACCAGCGGATCCACCTCGAGCGGGGCGGGGGCCCCCGAAAACTGGCTCGGGCCGACTGGCCCTTCCGGTGTGGGCACTGTGGGCGGAACTACCGCCATGCCGGCAGCCTCCTGAACCACCGGTGCAGCCCTGCGGCAGGCCAGTACAGCTGCCCCACCTGTCCCAAGACCTACTCCAACCTCACGGCCCTGAAGGAGCACCAGAAGCTGCACTCGGACAGCCGGCGGCGGCGCGCGGGGCGGTCCCGGCGGGCGGCGGTCCGCTGCGCCCTCTGTGGCCAGGGCTTCCCTGGCCGGGGCTCTCTGGAGCGGCACTTGAGAGAGCACGAAGAGGGGACCAGAAGTGGGCAGGGAGGGCCCGGTGGCACAGAGGGCAGCACGGGGAGCCTCGCTGATGACAGGGCTGGCGGTGCTGAGTCAGTTCCCCGGCGGCAGCCTGGAGCCATGAGGCCTGGGGAGCAGAGTCATAGCCCCATCAGGCCAGCAGGTTCGGAAGCCACAGAGCCAGCATCCTGGGGCACGGGGCAAAGGGATGGATGGCGAGGAGACGGGGGACCGGTGAATCATGATGGAGATTGGGTTCCTCAGGGTCATGTACTGACCAAGCCAGAAGACGAGCCAGCAGACAGTGTCCCCGTAAGTTCTTGCCACCTTGGCAGCAGCCAGCCCAATGGACCTAGCCATGTGGATAGCTGGGACAATAGAGACAGCACCCCAAAGCTCCAGCCAGAGAGCCACCCCTTTTCCTGCTGCCATTGTGATAAGACCTGCCAGTCAGGCCCCTTGAACCACCACACCCGTAAAGCAGACGGCCACTATTGCCTGCTCTGCTCCAAGGAGTTCTTGAATCCCGTGGCCGCCAAGAGTCACAGCCACAACCACCTACCTTCCCAGCCCTTCGCCTGCCCTGACTGCGGCAGAACCTTTCCGTTCCAACATGACCTGGCCAGCCACCTGCAAACTCATGCCAAGGGCCTCGGTCAGGTACCACCCCGGATAGAGGAGGCCAGAGGCCCCAAAGCTGGGACTGTGGAGGACGAGGCAGATCTCGCTGGTCAAGGGAAAGCCCAGAAGGCCCCAGCAGATCCCCCCGGGGCCCCAGGAGAGAATGCTGAGAGATCTAAGGAAGGGCAGGGAGTGAAGTCCCCGGTGGCTGAAGATGAGGAGCGGCCCTTCCGCTGTGCCCAGTGTGGGCGTTCATACCGCCATGCCGGGAGCTTGTTGAACCACCAGAAGGCCCACACCACTGGACTCTATCCTTGCTCCCTCTGTCCCAAGCTTCTACCCAACCTGCTGTCCCTTAAGAACCATGGCAGGACCCACACGGACCCCAAACGCCATCGCTGCAGCATCTGTGGCAAGGCCTTCCGGACGGCTGCCCGGCTGGAGGGCCATGGGCGGGTCCATGCACCCCAGGAGGGGCCCTTCACCTGCCCCCATTGTCCCCGCCATTTCCGCCGTCGCATCAGCTTTCTGCAGCACCAGCAGCAGCACCAGGAGGAGCGGACAGTGGCCCACTCCGGTACGGGGATATGAACGGGCAGAGGACTGAAGGGTCCCAGAGGAGGTGGGCATACCATGGAGGGCAGAATCTGACCCCGAGGTAGTGGGGAAGCAAGGCGTGAGAGGAAAGGGTCCTGTGGGTTCCGAGAAGTGACCAGAAGCTTGGGGATGGAATGAGAAAACTAGTCTGAAGATGCTGCCCTTCGAGTGGCCCGGATCGGAACCCCTGGGTCAGGTGAATAGACAGCATGATGGGGTGCGATGAGTGGGCAGGGGCAGAGGCCGCTGCCTGGGCTCCTCTGCTGTGCCTGAGCCAAAGAGGAGTCTTTGTTTTGGGAGGGAAGGCAGCTGGGTACCATGTGGCTGCTATATCTGGGAACCCCTCCTATCCAGCCAGTAATGGCTCCCAGAGGAAAAGATGATCCCTAGAGTAGGCAGGGAGTCGGGGTGAGGGTGGGCTGAGGGAGGCACCCCAGACCGGACTTTGCGGCTTCAGCCCCCACCCGTTCCCTGCATCTGGCCTCGGCTCCCCCTCTGCTCTTCTTGGAAACTAGGCCTTTGGTCCTTTCCCACCAGTATTGCCTCACATCTCCTCTGTAGTCAGCCCTTTCCTCTATCTGCTGTGTATGTCCTTTTTAGGATCCAACCAAACCACCCTTTCTACCTGCACAGCCCCTGCCGCCCGCACACCTTAACCTGGAGGGCTGAGTCACAGCTGAGGGTTTCTTTGAAGCCAGGCCGAGCTGCAGCAACAACAGTCATTAGCCCCATCACCCTTCTCTATCGGGGAATCTCCACGCAGTCGCCTCCACCCAGCCCGGCTGGAGGATGAGACTGGAGGAGTGGGACCGCCTCTTCCCTCAGCAAGCGCTGGGCTTGCTCGCTTCACCTCCCCTGGAGACTTCCCAGAACCCGTTCCACCGAGTGGCCACCAAGGATGGTGTCCTGACATGGCGGGCCCTTGACCAGAAATTGTCAGGGAAGGAGGGGGTGGTGGCTGAGATTCCCCTAAGAGCTGATGGGATGGCGTTCAAGATGAAAGATTCTTGTGACCTGAAGAGTGTGAGTGAGGAGCCCGTTAGCCAAGGCTGGGGACCCACTGGAAGTCCTAGGGCTATAGTGGTCTCATACAGGTTCCTCAGGACTTGGGCAGGGCCGGGGAGGTGAGTGCAAGCTGTATGGAGTGCGCCCCCTCAGTCAGTAACTTCTCTCTCCCCAGGAGACTCAAAGGCACCAGCAGCTGGCCTGTCACTGCCCCCTCCATCCACCCCCACGACCCCACTTCTGGACCCTTCACTCCAGTGGCCTGCAGATCTCAGCTTCTCCCTCTGAACTTCAAGTCTCCAAAGATCAATACAGGGCAAGAGTGCAGGTTGCAGGGAAAGGTTTGACCTCCATGTTCTACTCAGGAGTAGTTTGGGCATCCCCATCTCTTCTCTCCTCTTGCAAAGAAGACCCAGATCTGGCTTCTTTCCCAAGCAGGGGGTGAGGTGTTCCTCATGCCCCTGTCCTTGAGGGGCCTCCCTCCCCAGCCTTTGTCACCATGCAATTCATCGTGATTGTCTCACAAGAAACCTGGTGCAGGGTCTGCGGGGTGCTGGGCCTCCCTCACCCACCAGGTTCCAACACCAGGGAGGCAGATTCAGAGAGAGCCAGGGGTAGGGATGTTGCCTGTGGAGGGGGAGGGGGGGGCTTTTGCTACAATTTGTAACTTATTTTCTAAAGTCTATTTTGTAACAATTTATTTAAGTTTAAAAAATGGAAAATTGCACCACCATCCCCCTCCCCCCCAAAAAAGAAAATTTTCCAAGTATGTGGCTGGTGTGGTTATATGTGAGGGGATGGACGGAAAACTGGGATGCCTGCCGGAGAGCAGAGCGGAGAGTGGGGAGCATCTCCAGGTGGCATGCCCCTGTCCTGCAGGGGGGAGGCGGGGCAGCTGCCAGTCCAGGCAGCCTCCTTCCCAGAACCCACTGGGCTTTTGGGCCTGCCCAGTGCCTGGAATCGTGTGGGCGGCGGGAAAGGAGAGGGGCAGAGGCAGTGATGTGTTTGCAGCATCCCAGAGCCGCCTGTCAACAGTCAGCTGGTTGGCCTGTCGGAGAGGAAGAGGTGGTGGTGGCCTCATCCTCACAGCTCTCCTCCTGGAAGGAGGAGGAGGTGCCACATCCATAGCCCCCAAGATGGATGAGAAAACACGTTCAAGAGGCTGAGAGGCTATTCCAAGTCACACAGTGACAGACAGATTTGAATCCAGATCGGTCTGTCTACTGCTCCACCCCGCCCAGGGCATCTAGAGGTGACTCAGATCAGATCTTTCCCTAGACAGAGAGGGGAGAGTCCACAGAAGGCCCAGGGCCACGTACTCATGTTGGCCAGGCAGCTTCCAGGCTCGGGCTCCGGCTCGGGCTCGGGCTCCGTGGAGAAGTAGACCTGCCAGTCCAAACTGCTGACCCAGTTCTCGTAGGTGGGGAGCGCCGTGAACACTGCAGGCCGTGCGGGGCCTTGGCAGGCATCTCCAAAGCTGTGTAGCCCAGCCAGGAACCATGTGCCCCTCACCTCATACACCAGTGGTGCCCCGGACAGGCCCTGCCAGGGGTCAGTGACACCAGGTGACTTCCTCTTACCCCTAAGCAGTTGTGAGGGGCAGAAGGAGCTAGGGTGCCAGTTGGCAGAAAGGCTGAACTTGAGGTGAGAGGCAGGCCGGGAGGCCAACCCTGGCAGGCCTTGTACATGAGCTGCAGGCTGAGGATGCCAGGGGACCTTGGGGTAAGGTTTGGGGGACTGGAGCTTACCTCACAGCGGGGCGGCTCACCCACAACACTGGTACACACCATCCCTGGCAGAATGGGGATGCCATCGCTCCCGAGGGCAGTGTGCAGCCGGCCGCAGGCCCTAGGCCCCAGGAGGGTGACAGGCACTGTCAGAGGGGAGCTGGTGCCTGTGGCGGGGGGAGGGAAAGACCCAACTGCCCCAGTGGCCTCGAGGCTGGATGGCTAGCTGCTGGTGGCCCTGTCCTATATACCTGCTCCTTGGTGGGCCAGCCCCAAGACCCAGCCACGTTCCCCATCAGGCAGGCGATGGTCGGCATAGGGCAGGCAGAGGGGCCGCAGGCTGGGGCCTAATGTCACAGGCTGGGCCAGCAACAGGAGGGCCACATCGTAGCCCCCCTCTGGGTGGGTGTAAGCCCCATGCAGGATGAGTTGCTTGAGGCTGTGCTCCTCTGGCTCGGCTGCCAGCCTTACGCTCCATTCCTCTGGGCTCTGCCGCCTGTGCAGAGACAGCACTGACAGCACTGGGGGGCAGGGGGCGGGGGGGGGAAGGTGAGGGGGACAGGGCTCACCCAATGAAGCAGTGGGCAGCAGTGAGCACCACCTCCTCTGACACCAGGGCTCCACCGCAGGCCAGCTTCCCCTGGTGCTTCAGCCTGGCATCCCAGGGCCATGGGGAGGGGGCTTCTGCCTGGGGACCTTCTCCCCTCAAGGATCCGCAAGCTGAAAGGTGGATTACATCTGCCTTCCTGCTAAGTGCTTCCCACATACTACCAAATCCTCACAACAACCTTTTAAATGGAATCTTGTTGCCCCTATAACCAGAGTTCCCAAAAGGTTAAGTGATTTTCTAACTCAGTAACTACCGGTAAGTAGCAAATTTGATACTCAAAAGCCAGGGCCTAAGCTTTTAACCGACCATCCGACCCCAAGGGCGTGGCCTGCTGCCATCCCTCCGCCCCACCTGTCTGCACCCCTGGGGCTTGGCCTGGCGCCAGCATTCCTGGCTCACTCAGGCTTCCCAGGAATTATTTTGCATGCAATTTGGGTGTTAATCACTTACGCTAGAATTCTGAGTGGGAGCCCTGCCCTGTCCAATCTCACGGGGTCCTTGTTTGGAAAACTGGAGCAAGGCCCCCAAACCTTCAGCGAGATCACAGTTCCCTCTTCTTTACCTAAACTCCAAACCCATAACGTTCTGGAACATCTCAGCCCCAAATGGGGCTGTTCCCATCCTAGGGACTCAGGGGTGGGCCTTAAAAGCCCCCTAATTCTCATATGGCAGTTTGTGGATGCCCTGTATCAATTCTCACGCTGAAATTTATGTCACTGTGGCTTCCACCTGCTGCCCAGAAGTCCTCGTGCAAGCCTGGCTGTCCTCACACATCACACTCTGCACAGCCTCTGCGCATACCTACACAGCTGTCCTCATCGCTCACGTGCAAGGCCTCTGGCTTCTGGGCCAGAAAGGCTGCGCCCCCCGCGCGCGCCTGCAGCCAGGAGCTGTGGGCAGCCGTGTCCGTCAGCAGCACAGGAGTGTCTTCCTGGGCACAGCTTGAGGTGAAGCTGATGATCCCAGCCTGGACCCAGTGTCCATCAGGCTCACGGCACAGCACGGGACCCCCAGAGTCTCCCTGAAGCAGGCGATGGAGCTGAGGACAGACACCTGAGCCCAGCCCTGGGCAGGCCTTCCACCCAGCCCTGTGGATCCAGCACCCAACCCAAAGCCAGGCCCCCTCCTCTCCTCCCCTTCAGACCTGGCAGGGCCCCTGCACCCCGGGCTGGGCACCCCCACACAGCATCCCAGGCCGTGCTGGGCTGGCCAGCAGCCGCTGGTGCAGCCTGTTGTAGAGACAGTTACACGTGGGGCGGCTGATTAGACGCAGGCGCAGATTCCGTAAGGTCCTGGGACCTGGAAAAAGGTGGGGTTGGGGCTGGCGTCTGGGCTCTGGGGAGCAAGGAAGACGAGAAGCAGAGGCAGCTGCCAGCGGAGGCCGTGACCTGGTGCAAGGGGCCTGCCTCTTTGGGGCGGCGCTTACCGTCACTAGTGTCCTGATCCCAGCCAGTGGCCCAGCAAGAGGTCCCGAAGGGGAAGCGGTGGGCCGGTGTGGGCAAGCAGAGGGGGGTGTGGGCCGTGGGGTGGGCGAGCCGCAGCAGGGCCAGGTCTGAGCCCTGGCTGTAGTGGTTGTAGGCCCTGGGCAGCTGCAGAGAAGTCACCCCGACCTCCTCAGCCCCAGGGCTCAGCCCCTCACGCTGCAGAGAGCCCAGAACAACGGACCAGGAGCTCAGTTCTGTCACTGCCGCTCTGGAAAGAGAGGGCCGAGGCCCAGGCATGGAGTGCCAAGAGGGACAGTGCAGCAGGGCCCACAGAACAAGGTGGGTGAGCGGACAAATACCACCTGTGGCTTTAAGCAAGGTCTTTCCTTCTCCCAACCTGTTTCTCGTTTGTGAGGCTTCTGCCATGAAGGCTGGTAAGAGCAACTTGGTAGTAAGTGCCTGCGCAGCACAGTCTCAGTGAACCGTCCTTTGTTATTCTTAGGGATCAGTGCTGTGGAGTTTGGGGGACACAGCACCCACCCCCAAGGTTGGAAGCCCGGTCGGACCCCAGCCACAACTCACTTTTCAAAGCAGTGGGCAGCAGTGAGGACCCAGGTGTCCGCCACCAGGGAGCCGCTGCAGATGTGGACCCCCTGCCTCCTCACACTGGCCTGCCACGGCCACTCGCCAGGCCCTGTGTTGCCTTCCTGAGGCTCAGGGGGACCAGGGCCTCGCTGCCCACAGGCTGCAGAGAGAGGGGGGTCAGGAGAGCAGCCCCAACCCTGCCCTCACGCAGGGTCCACCAGACCCAAGTAAGGCCCACGCCCCGGGTTCCCAGAGCTTACCACGCTGAGCTGCTTGAAGACCTGGGAAGAGAAAGACACGGTTGAGACTTGGGGGAGCCTTCCCTGACTGGCCCAGCTTCGGTGGAGGGGACGGATGGGGGGATGGGCCCTGGGCCCTTGCCTGGGACTGTGGCTACCTCAGCAGCCCCTCCCAGAATGAAAATATTTATGTGTGGTCCAGGGACAGCTTTTATTGGAACCTACTCAGAGCGTGTGCTCGGTAATTAGCTCTCCTCCCTCGGCTGTGCTCAGCACTCCCGGCCTGAGGAGCAGGGCCTGGGGTTCAGCTTGGGCCCGGCCCAGCCCTCCTCCACGCTTCAGAACCCCAACTCCTGCCCCCGCCACTGAGTCAGGAGGCAGCCTGTATGTGTGGAAAGCATTAGCTTAATTGTGCCCTCAGCCATAGAGGCCGAGGAGGAAGGATTAGAGGCCTGCATCCTGTCCACCCATTTTGACGACTCAGACTCCCCCACCTTTCCAGAAACTGCCAGACTCAACCAAAGTCTCCTGCCCTGCCTCTTCCCCGTAATAGGCACACAGACACACCCACTGAACAGGAGAGATGGGGCAGGAGGAAAGGCTGGGGGACTGAGGCTGAAGGGCCTCAGAACTTGCCTGAAGTCTTGCTGGAAGTAGAGGGGCAGACAGGGGCATAGGGGACACACACAGGCGCTGACAGCCCTGCAGACTCCTCCAGCCCAAGAATATCACGCCCATTTTGACACAGACAGATGGCTGTACCACCATAGGCGGACTGTCACCCCACAGGCAGCCTTCCTCACACACACCAAGCTGCAGGGGCTGCTGGGCAGAGGCTGGCCTCTGACCCCCACCGTACCACTCCCCACCCACTCAGACCAGGTGGCTCACCCTCTATGAGGACCACGGCTCCCAGGATCAGCAGTCCTGGTCCCCAGCTCTGCTCCATGCTGCTCCGGGGCGACTCTGCCGCCTGTGCTGTGGGTTCTCAGAGAAGCCACTGGGCCTCGCTAGCTCCGCCTCTGCTCCACCCCCAGCTGGCTGGGAGTCAGGTGGAAGGAAGCCAGTAGCTCCTGGTTCTGGGGCTGTGTGGCCCTGGGCTATTCACCACCCCTCTCTGGCCCATGGCCATGAACTCACACACTGAGTTCAAATGCCAGTTCCCTCACTACTTGAGTGACCTTGGACATTTAGCCGGTCTGTGCCTTGTCTGAAAAACTCAGGAAATTTTAATTTAAAAACACTTAGACCAGAGCCTGGCACAGACTCAGCCTCTCCCGGCATGGAAGCTCTCTCCTGTAACTGAAGGACACCATGGCAGGCCCTCCCGTCCTTGCTTTTCAGTGTCCGCGCCTCTCACCCAGGCCCAGCCCCAAGTGGACTTCACACACCTCCTCCCGTCTTGGTGCAGATACAGAGTTCAGGGCTGACAGGCGGGGGGCCAGGGCTCAACACCTCTCCGGGCCCGCCGTCTTTCCCGCGGCAGGGGTACAGTCGTGCCCACCTTTCTTGCAGATGTCCGAAGACTCACTCAGGAGGGAGGGACTTTCAGGGTGCGTTCTTTTCCTGCTCCTGACGTCTAACTCAGGCCAGCCCAGCCTGTGCAGGAACCCCGACCCCGACCCCGACGCCGCAACCAGATGGCCCTGGTGGATTAAAACCCTGAAGGCTTCCTAACCCCCTTCCAGACACCAGCTGTGTGATCTTAGGCAAATTACTTAGCTTCTCTGTACCTCTGCTTCCTCATCAAGGGATAATGATAGCACCTACCTCATACAAATGGCTGTGAGGATTAAATGAGTTAGCACATGTCATGTTCTTAAACAGTGCTTGGCATGTAGGTAAGTGCCCAGTACATATTAGGAAAAACAAATCAAAACACAATCTGTCGCTGGCCCTTCAGAGGGGCCAAGACTGTCTTGGGGTGGTAGGCGAGGCAGCCAGAAGGGTTAAGGTTTCACTGTAAGAACTTCCCAGCAGACATGCATAGAACCCGAAGGGCAGCGTGTTCTTGCAAGTGTGCGCGTGGCCCTCACAGGAGAGGAGGCCTGACTCCCGTGGGCAGCAGCGGGCTGCCAGCCTGCTTCCTGCGGCTGGGGGCGCCCCAGTCTTGCTGACTCCACATGCTGGAGAAGGAACTAACCACCCTTCCCAAGCAGACCCTCCATTCTCCCTCCACCTCCTATCCGTCCAGTCCCAGAGGAGGCAGGAGGCAGGGCCCGTGGCAGACAGGTGGCTCAGACTTAACCAACTTAAGACATTTTATTGCTCAGAACCTTCCCTCCTTAGGCAAAGGCAGGAGCTTTGGAAATCAGTCGTTGGGGACACAGCCAGAGGCACTGCGTGGAGGAAAGAGTGTGGCACTTTTGATCCATTGTCCTGTGTTGGGTGGAGGTGGGCTGTCGACGCCTCTAGGACCCAGGCGTGCTCCCCTTCGGCAAGGCTGGCACAGCAAAGCAGAGCAGAAGAGGTCAGTGAGGGCTCAGTGCCCCTTGACCTTGCCCTGTGGTCTCTGGACCTCCCGGAAGCTGAGCACCATCAGACCCACGTTGATGGCATAGGTAGTGATGCAAACAATGCAGAAATCATAGAGCACAAAGAACAGGATCCAGGCCAGGTAGACAGAACCAGCGAGGGACACCAGGGAACTCAGCAACAGCAGGGTAGATGCCCAGCGGCCCCGGAGGCAACCTGCAAGGAAGAAAAGGGTCAGACATGGGCTTCGGGGGCAAACCACCTGTAGAAACTGCCATGACTTCGGTGCCACCCAGGCGGCAGGGGCTGCCGGGGGAATCTCTAAAATAAGAGGGTCTGACAGGCCCCATCAAGGCCTTGGTTTTCCTCTCCGTTCAATGATCCCCGGGACCCAACTAGTGAATTTTCCTACTGAAATGTCATCCACATGCGACGAAAGACAAACAACCCTTAGACTCCCCCAGGAAAGAACTCCCGAGTCTCTCCGACAAACGGGTGCCCTAGGAAGTGGTTAAGGGTCCTTCTGGCTCTGACACTTACAAGACCAACTATAAGGCCCCTATTAGTTCCCACCCCCCTGTCAGCTCTGAGAGCCCCCGAGAGTGCAGGGAGTGGGGCTGGAACGGAAGGCCGTCATGCAGGGGTGGGGCCAGTTACCTAGCAGCAGCTGTAGTGTGTAGAAGATGCACCCAAATATGCTGTTGGACTGATTGAAGACACTGTCTGGACCCAGCACTTGTTCCACCAGCCCGAAGCCCCGGCCCCATCTGGAGAAGGGGAAGGCCAGGTAAGGAGTGTCGTCAACCCAGTGCCCTGGGCCCTCTCCTGAAGGGGTGATTTCCAAGAAGCCACCTGACCCGGCTGGTGTTGCTCAGTGGTCGAGCTTAGACCTATGATTCCTGGTCAGGGCACTTCCTAGAGTGTGAGCTCACCCCAGGAGGCAGCCGATCCATGATTCTCTCTCATCAGTGATGTTTCTATATCTGTCGCCATCCCTTCCTCTCTGAAACCAGTTTCAAATATATATATATATATAAACTAATAAAAGCGGAATAGTAAAATTAACCGTTTCTCCGGGACGCCCACAGCCAATCAGAATGGCTGTATGCAAATTAGCCCAGCCAACATGGCGGCCACCACTCAGGGACCTGAGTAAACGTTTAGGCAGCGTCCGTTGCAGCAGGAGCGAGAGCAAAACTACCTGCTCGCTGGCTCCTTAGCCTTTGGCCTGAAGCAAAAACGCACATTTGCAACAATTAAGTGTAACAATTGTTTCATTATAGAAGCTGCGAGGTGAGGCAGAGAGGAGGATTCGTTAGTAAAAGGCTGCCTTAACGGAACAGCATCAATTATAGGAGAAAAAACTCCGGAAACCTGCGTCCAGCCGGCCTTGCTGGGACGTTGGTCAATGGGAGCTGTGGGCAGCCTTAAAGCCCCTCACCCAGGCTAGTCAGGCACGCCAGCAGGTGGACATCCCCCGAGGGGTCCCAGACTGCGAGAGGGCACAGGCGGGGCTGAGGGACCTCCCGAGTGCACAGAG
>PVJC01015102.1:0-11127 GCA_004026665.1 Murina feae
GGGGGGGGCAAGGTCAGAGGTTGGGGTGGGAATTGGGAGGAGGGGAGCTATGGGGGAAAAAAGAGGAACAACTGTAATAATCTGAACAATAAAAATAAATTAAAAAAAAAAACATATCACTTTGGCCCCTTGACAGGAGACAACTGTCTCCTACCCACAAATGTGCCCAGTTACTAATTTTCATGTGTATAGAGATTTCCTGCTGGAAGTCTTTGCTAAGCCTTTTGAGAAGCTGGGTAATCTTACACAAATTAGTTATTCTCTCTGTGTTGTCAGAGTCTTTGTGAAACAGAGATGGCAGTAGCATCTACCTCAAAAACTTGTTGTGAGCATTAAACATTTCCTACCACATTGTGAGCACTCAATAAACATTAGCCACTCCTATGACATCAACAGAATATACCCCAAAACTATCAGATGCCCCTTCTGTACAGCTACCATGCAGTGTTTATCTCTAACATAGCAACATTTACTCCACTATAATAGTCTGTATACTACTCTACTAAATTAAAAATAATGCTTACTATTGATTGAATTTGCTATATATACTGAGTCCTTTGCTTATATTAACACATTTCATCCTGCCCAACCCTATGTGATACATATAATTTTTTCAGCTAAAAAAAAGAAAGTAAAACTTAGGTGAAGTCATATACCCAAGGGCACACACTTCATGAATGAGTGAAGCAGAACTTGAGCCAAAATCCCAAGCCATCCACCACTCAACCTTCCTCCCTTGAGTACCCAGTCTACCACCTCTGTGTGCTCCTGTGGCCAGTACAGTATCTGAGATATAAGTTTACATTCAGCCTTTGTTTATATTAAATCATGAATATAACACCTTTCCAATGAAAGGTATAAATATTTTTGTGTTTCAACCAAATATATTAAGATACACAAAAATTATGTGAGTGATACATGGATTTATGGGTAGCTTTTTAAAGGGTTAAGCTAACTAAGCTTTCTCATTTTAGAAGCACTGTCACATCCTTTTCAGGGAGGAAAAGACATAACAGGAATAAATTATAGGCAAATGTCTCATTTCTTCAATTTATTATTCTGGGTTGAAAATATTGAGTGACATAATGCATCACAAGATTGTCATGGCTAAGCATGGAACAATACATCAAACAGGCATGGATCCTGGAAAAATGACCAAACAGGCCTTAGTTAATGATGGATTCAGTTATTGGGATGTTTTAAGATTATTAACATTATGGGGATGGAAAAAAATGTTTTAGGGAAAAAATTATATTCCTAATTAGAAGGTAATAAATGTTTCAAATAAGGATTAATGTAGGATCCAAAAAATACAGAATAAAAATATTCTTTAATAATAAAATTAATCTACTGGATTTTCTCTCAACAAATAATTTCTGAATTTGAGTCTCAGTGTTTATATTTAAAAAAATAAAACAAAGCAAGTGGCAGAACAATGGTTTCACGGCTAGGCAAGAAAAACTGTATAAAGGACCTTGAATAGTGTGTCAAGGAGTTTGGCCTTCATCCAACAGACAGGAAAGTGGCACATCAGCTTTTTGTGGGGGGGGGGGCAGGCAGGAATGACATCAAGGTGACACATAACTCTAGGGGAATTGGAACAAGAGAGAAATTTAGAGGCACTAAAAATATAAAGGAGGGAGCAGATTGAAGGAGATATTCAGGAGAATCAACAAGATTTAAGGGCCTCTTGGATGAGAAGGAAAGGAGACCAAGACAGCAGATGGGAGATAGGAAGAAAAACAGGAACAGATTTGATAGAGAAGGGAAGATAATGACCATTGACGTGGTGATGAGGGTTGAGGAGTAAGAGTGTAAATGGAAGGAGAGAGGGAAAAAAAAGTAATACTTTCTCTTCTCTTAGACTGAGGAGAAAAGATAATCACTTCGGTCTTTGACATAGTTAAGTTATTTGTGCTCTGCCCATAGCTAGACCAATAAATATTTGTTGTGATGTAGAAGATATCACAAACAATGAGGATCTAGAAATTAATCATATGCTATCTGTTGATTTCACTTGTACCTTTGTGTTATGTGGTCCCTAACCTTTCATTTGTCTGGACACTGCTCCCACCTGTAAGGTAAATTCCTGTACCTATCACTGCCAGAGACTCTGTCCAGTGCCTTTTTTGTAACCCTCTAGAGAAAGGGGCATGATTCTAGTTTATACCAGGTGCTCTGATGATAACTGTTATTTAATTGGTTACTTTTGGATGACTAACTTCCCTCTAAGACTCCCCCTCCTCCCACCTCTATAATTCTCTATCACAAGTGTCTCCTTGGTCCCTAGATGCCTTTCCTTGAGCCAAGCTGATGTGTCAAGCTAAATTGCTGTTCTTATTATTACCATTTAAAAATATTGTTTTCTTGTCGTGCTTTCTACAATATCAAGGAAAACACTTTTGGCATTCCAAGCTAGCTCACCAATTTCTTCTGCACACCGGCAGCCAAATGATGTATTTTGTTTAGCCTGTACAATCTTCTAAAAAAAAATCCAATTTTTTACCTTTTCTTTTATAAAAAACAATCAGAAAAATTAGTAAAACTGGGTTTATTTTCCTCTGAGCAGCTATCTGTGGAAACTAAGGAGCACTGCTTCCTTCAGACAGAGAGGACATGTGGCTTCCAGCTGGCCACAATATCCACCGCTCCCTTAAGCTTTGCTACACCTTTCTTCTCACTCTTCAGTTGCCTGCTAGGCCCTGTAGGCATGTGATTTTTGTCCCCTGTGTTAAGTCCTGTTCCTAAGGAAGAACAAGTCTTCTCTTTTGTGGCTCTTAAGAAGCAGGAGATTCCCATTTCTGCACCGGGATTTTGTACCTCCCTCACCCTTCTTCTTTCTGCTGTGATGGCTTCCAGATTTTGCCTGCTGATCTGGCTTCTGACCCATCCCTGGACTTAATTCACCATCACTGAGATATGCTAAGCCTCTCATTTGCCTGCAGCCAGGTTCTCATTCTCTCATTGCTCTGATCATTCATGATCAATTGAGGTCCAACCTGAATTGCTCACTAAGTTCACCGTCTTACTTAGTTTTGACTACTCCCATTCTACCAACCCTGTTCAAGACTTCTCCATAATCCCAATCTTCTTCTCCCTTCCTATCCCACACTGTGAATGAGTGGTTGGCTGATGCAGTACTTTATATTTGTCATCCCTCTTGCTTCCCTCCCCCATCAATTTGGCTCACACAGCTCGGTCCTCACAGTAGAGTCTGAGAGGGAACTTAAGACAAGAAAGGATTGATCAGTGTTCCCCAAATAGTACCAAATGAGGTGATTTTTTTAATGCCCTCTGGACTTTGTGCATCAAAGATATTTCACAGGGAACTTGACAAAGGCTTGCAGAATACATTTCATAAAAGAAAGAAATTGAAAAGGGCATAAAAACGCTGCAAGCTTGACAAAAAGAAAGAGGTGTACACCAAAATATTGAGACTGAAAGCTCTAGTGAGACTAAGGCCTCTGTGACATTTGTGACTCCCCAAATGAAAAGCACGATCCTCTTCCTCCTCCCTCATCCCGGAATTTGTCAAGCATGATTGATGACACAGCTTTTGCTAAGGACACTGCTGAAATGTTTCCTTATATAAAACAAAGCACACAAAGCACTTACCTGCAGAAGAAAAGGCAGGCTACTGTAAAAGATAGAAGCCTGGCAATTAAAGAGAAAGGAGTGAAGGGGAACACAGTTGCTGGCAGGACCACGTGCCACCTAACTAATGTTCCCTATCACACTTCACCATGATGGTCCCAGTCTTGAAACTTTCCAGGGCAAAAGTCAGACACAAGGACACATCCCCGACCACTCTCCAAATAAACTCCTGAGTCTCAAAGAAAGAATTAGTGGTTTCTCTTTCCAACCAATCCTATTATGTAGCTTCTAAGTCTATATTCCTCTTCCTAGATTACAGCTAACCCCTCATTTTTATGAGCCTAAATCCTACCCATCTTTTAAGACCCAACCTTATAAACTGGTGAACAAAAATAGATTCAGAGGCAGAGCAACATCAAACAGACTGTCAAATTACAGCAACAAGGACAGGGACGTTGGGGGGGGGGGTAGTAACAGATCAGCCAAGGGACTTTTGTGTGACCATTTAAGCATAACCAATGGACACAAAACACTGGGGGGTAGGGGAGGCTGGGGGTAGGGCAGGGGGAAAAAGAGACATATGTACTAATCTTTGTAAAGCTTTATGTAATTTTAAAAAATGTAAAAAAAATTAAAAAAAAAATTCTAGAATAAAAAAAAAAAAAAAAAGACCCAACCTGAATTTTATGCCATTTTTTAACTTTTCCAAACTAATACACCCTCTTCTTTGTCTAATCTATGGTAAATACAAACTATGCCCACATCATTCACCAACTAGATTATAAGCACCTCAGAATCAAAGACCTGCCATTTTATCCCTACTATAATGGCTAACATTTAGTAAGTCTCAATAATTGAAAAAAATATGGTGCTCTGTTGTATTCTTAATTACCTGTTTCATTTCTTATATATTTTTATATAAAATGATTAATTCCTTGAGGCCATGGATCATGATTTATTATATTTCTTTGGCCATCTAGGTGATACCAAGCCCACAGTAGGAAATAAATATTTACTTGATATAGTTTGTTGATTGACTAAAAGAAATGTAAAGCTTTCAAAACAAGTGACCAGATCCAGTGTTAGACATCCCTTCAGCTGAATAGAAAAAAAAAATCACTTTATTGCTGGAACAATATTGTGCAGGTGGAAAGTTCCAGGGATGTTCAGTGGCATAATTTTCTAAGCTTTCAGTGAAAAGCCCCCGAGTTTGCTTCTGGGATTTTCAAATATCACCTCAAAATGAGTGACTGGCATCTGAGCAGCCATCCTGTGGATCTTACTTCTAGTTCTCCAAGCAAATCCTTGAAAGGAAGGGCATACACATCACACTTAATCAGTTTACATGTCAAAAGAGAGTTTTGTTTTTTAAATGCCTTTGCTATGAGTTCCACCTGGGACTTGCAAATCCATCTGAGATCTTGATTTGCACATCACTGTTGGATGCAAGATTCTGTGAAAAGAGCTCAGCTGTCAGTGGAAAGTGAAGCACGATGTCAGTCTGCTCCTCCTTGCCTGCCTCCATACCCTTGAATCTCCTGGGCAAGCAGATTCTGGGGGAAATAGTGGAAATAATCAGATAGGATTTGAATGCCTGGGATAAGAATCCATGTGGAAAAAGAAAGACTGTTATTGGGTTGTTTTCCTGTCTATAACAACTGCTTTAAGACAATCAGCTTTAAGTAAAAAGTTTTTGAAAACCAAAAATTTTAGATAAAATTTTGTATAAGCTAATTATTTATGTGCATAAAACTATATTTTCTCACAAACAGCATTTTCACATGCAAATGGGGCTGTTAGAGTGATAGCTACTTCAGCGTGAAATTCAATGCTTTTTGCAAGCACAAATGGGAAGTGATACTGGTATGACTACAGAGAATGTTGCAGAGTGTGGCTGGTAGTCAACAGAGCTGGTTGCCTACAACTGGGTGGCTCAGTCTCCTGGACATGTAGTAGCTCTTTTGAGAGGGGACATGGGACACACTGTCTGAAGTGAATACATTTTTGTTACCAACAACGTTGGTTGTCAGGTTTTGAGTTCCGTAAAGACTTCAGAGCTTAGAACTCCAGCACAAGAGGAAGTTCATTTAGCATGCAAAGTACACAGAAGAGAAGATTCAAGCAAGCTACGCAGAGAGCTCCCTTGGCCTTTTAGAAAGAAAGTCACAGAGGCAGAAGAAGTGAGCCAGCTGGGTTGTGTCGACTCAGGAAACAAGTTACAGAGGCAAAAGAAGGCCCCTTAAAAACAGCTTCAGGGGTTAGCCCAGGATGAGCTGCCACTGCCTGCTGCTCCTTTGGTTGCAAGTATTGTGAGGACCCTTAAATCTTGGGAGAAAGAAAGCAAAGATACAGACCTGGTGGAGGAAGGTGTGGGCAGGCTCTAGAGATAGAGCATGTACTGGGTCCTTTATTTGTTTTCTAAAGGCCAGAATTTGGGAGGAGGTTTTAGGGGAGAATCTATGTGCATATATCAAAATGAATGTATAGGTCAGTCCCTGTCCAGTTTCACCTTCAAATAATGTCACCAAAGAGGGACTGGGACAGAGGCAGGTATTCCCCAGCATGATCTGGAAGGTGTAGGATAAAACCTTGCAATTTATTATCTGGCTGTAAATTGCATGGCCAGTTTGTTCGGCTACCTGTCTGTTTTCCCATTCTTCTTGCCAAGGAATTTTCCTAGTTTCTCATTATCCTGCCTCATTTTCAAGTAAGTTATTAGTCAATTAACTATAGTCCAGTGCCCCCTGCACCAACTAGGTTTACCTCAGGCTCAAACTCACACACATCACTCAAGTTAGTATCTTCACAGAAGAAATGGTCCAATGGGCTGCTCTGTTGGGTAGGCATAACTGCTCTAAGTCCCTCTGCCATCCTAGAATCTGCATTACACTGGAAATTAGTAACACACTAAAGCGTAGTACTTGAGAATCATGTAATAAAGGTACTGTTTGAAAAGGAAGGGGCAGAGATTAGGAAAAGCTACAGAGTTTTCACAGTAGCATGGGACTACTAAGTGGTTGCAATATCTTGTCCTGAAGGGGCAAGGGAATGGGCCAGTTATAGAACCTGGAGAGATAGCTCTATAAAGAAGACTGCCCAACAGTTGTGGCTTTTCAATTAATAAAGCAATTCAACCCATCATGACCCCAATTGAGAAAGTCAGAGGGATCAATACTCTGACTTCATTCTTCTTTCTCCCTCTAGTGTCTTGCCAGCATCTCCCATTGACCAAGCCCAGCTGGAAGGCAGAAGGCCAAAGTATCTCTTGATTCTATCTATACTGGTCAACCTCCCAATCAGAGGGCAGGGCTTACAATACAGTAGTTGGGGAGGCACAAACCGAAAATATCCTGCACAGGTTTTCTAGAGCCAAGGACTGCAGCAACCAGATACTTTCCTTTATTTCCTATTTCAGTATTTCTAGGAACTCCAGAACTTACCTGAAAGCCACACCATAATTATCCCAGCACTATTCCCCAGCCTCAGTGGAAATTTTCATGATTAACAATAGCTGCCTTAGACCTATAAGAATCATTCTTAAGACTCAAATAATTTCAGTGTATAATGCTAATATGCAAATGATTTGGGGTCCATCAGTGGTTACGAAGTTGATCAATTTAGTTTACTCCCTAATCAAAGTACAAAGCCATTGCCTATGTAACATGAACCAAATATGAACAGAGACCCACTTCTAATTCACTTCTGCCTCTACATGGTATGTTTCCCAACTACTCCTGCTCTCACTAATTTCACTGTTTTGTACTTAAAATTATTAAACATCACACAGCTCAGATTTAATTGTTCAGAAGTTATTTGATGTGTGTGATTTTCTTCTCCTTACCTAAATAAAGAACAAGCTCCCTGAAGGCAGAGGACAAATCTGATATTTATTCAGATACTTATTAGGGTCTCAATAAGTATTTCTCTGTTGATTAATTCCCTAGGATTTGCAAGTCCTAAGAACCAGCATTTATAGGACATTTTCTATCCATCTAGTATTCTAACAAGTTGTAGGCTACTTGCTAGAAAAAAACAAATATATTTTATCTCAGCACTTTCCACAGGGTAAAGCGCATAGCCTTTCTACATAGTAGTAATTACCCCTGAAGGAAAGAAGAAAGTGAAAGGGAGGGAGAAAAGAATAGCGAATGTGTTCTTTGTTGGTAAACACTCTGACTGCATTAGGCACTTGGATACAAAGTAAGCAGAGTGCTGCAGAATAACTTGATCCATAACCTAACACATAGAGTGTTGTCTGGATGCTGTGAAAGTAATTGGCCTCTGGGTGTTTAGAAAATGTCTTTATGCATAATAAGCCAACTTGATGTGGGTGATGCCATGATTCAGATATGTGTGTTGTAGGAGTCATAAAAGATACCAAGCGCATCTATAAACACCTTCTAGAGATTGTACAATAAAGAAAACATCCTGGCACATTAGTCACAGTCTCAGAATACAATGTGAATGACAGATCAACTCACTGTTCTCCCTCACAAATATGGGGGGAAACAGTATTAGATTTAAGTTAATCAATATAATGCTAATAATCTGAAAAGTACATAGAAGCTTAGAACAGACTGTCAAATCTCAGAGAGAAGGCGAGGTTGGAGGGTGGGTGAGAAGGGATCAACCAAAGAATTTGTATGCATATTTGCATAATGCATGGCCACAGGCAATATTGTGGTGAAGGCCTAAGGTGAGGGGGTGGGGTGGCTAGAAGGGATCAATGGGGGAAAAAGGGGAATATCTGTAATACTTTCAACAATAAAGACATTTTTTAAAATAAATTTTAAAAAAGAATATAGGCATAGGGCATAACTTAAAAATCATTTGTAAAGGGCTATAAATGCATCTTTTTATGGTTCATAAAGTCCAAAAAGAAATAGAAACAAGTTGAATTCCACAATGCTTAGGCTGTTTTTTGACTTGTGATCATTCTGCTACTCATTATTGTGGCTGATAGATATTTAAATAAAGAAGCAACATCTTGGGGAAAGCCATATCAGCAGCAGATCTCAGACTGAATAAATGAAGGTGAAGAGAATAGTCAAAGAGCATACATGCATAGTCCATGGGCACAAACAACAGCGTGGTGAAGGCCAGGGGAGTGGTGGTGCAGGCTGGGTTGAAATGGCTAAGTCGGGGAGGGGGAATGTGTAATAGTATCAACAATAAAAATTAATTAATAAAATTTAAGCCCTAACTGGTTTGGCTCAGTGGATAGAGTGTCGGCCTGCGGACTGAAAGATCCCAGGTTCGATTCCGGTCAAGGGCATGTACCTTAGTTGCAGGCACATCCCCAGTGGGGTGTGTGCAGGAGGCAGCTGATCAATGTTTCTCTCATCAATGCTTCTAACTCTCTATCACTCTTCCTTCCCCTCTGTAAAAAAATCAATAAAGTATATTTTTAAAAAATTAAAAATAAAAATAAATTTATAAAAGGAAATATATTTATTTTTAAATGTTTATTAAATTTCTATTCTTTTAATATTAATTTTTAAATTTCATCATTTTATTTTGTGTATTAATTTATTATAATTATTCCATTTGTCAAATTGCATCATATTTATTAAGACATAGCTTCCTCTCTCGATTTCATTTTGGCCTTGAGAACATATTCTCTGAATTGAACAGCAGGGCTAAGAACATGCTCTTAGGCACAAGATTTGTCTAAACAATCAAAATAATTTCAAGCATGCTACATATGAAGACAAAAGTTTTGGAGCAGGGTGGCAAATAACTGTTCATATGGGGATCATTCAGCCAGTATTCTCTAAGACAATCAGTATCTCATGCAACTGTATTCATTTCAATATATTCACTATATTAATTGTACAACTAAATGTCCTTTTATTTATACACATTGATAAGACTTTATGGAAACAAACTGTAGCTCAAAAAGCAATGTCAGACGAGTGTCAGAAGCAGTTATTACAATAATAGGAGGTCCAAGCAACTTGAATATTGTGAACTCTGTATACCACCACCCACCACAATTTAAAAGTACAAATTGGGGGACAGCAAGATGGCGGCATAAGGTAAACACCATAAATGCAGCCATAAAGAACTATTTCAGAATAACCATGAAAAGAAAACACGGACACCACTCACACCCACAGGAAGGCTGACTGAGTGAAAATCCTACAACTAGAAAGAAACGGAAACTCAGAGGAGTGGCGGAAGCAAAGTACAGAGGTACAGAGGCACACGCACAGGGCTCGAGGAGAGGGCTGGCACCGGAGGACGCGGTTCTTTTCCAAAACAGAGAGAGCCACAAGTTCCCAGTGGCTCTGAACTCCAGTTCCAGGTGAGTTTCTGAGGACCCAGACACCTGGAGAAGGGGGACTAACTGGCACCGGGAGGAAATCCAAAGCGGGTTTCTCTCAGCATTGCTTGCAGCAATTACCGTGGGACACAGAGACCCCATGTCTCTTAGCACAGGGCTGAGAAGCAGCCATAGCTATTTGCTCCGCCCTGCCCTGCAAACTCCCTGAGGCCCCGCACCTCCCAAGCTGCCTCAGAGGCTTTTGCATATAAAAGGCTGAGTAGCCTAAGGCAACAGCTAAATCAACACCCCCTTAAAGATACAAGAGCCAGCCTCACTCAGTGGCCAGAGTGGGACCATCCTAAACAAAACTCAGATGCACAAGGAACACACTCGGGGCAAATGCAGTGAGCACAAAAGCCCCACTGAAACAACTCTTGCCCCATAAGGGTGTCTCCAGCACAGAAGTTCTCCCACTGTAGACACAGCTGACTCTCATAACCAAGTGGCTTAGAAGTTAATTCCTCTCAGTGATCACCTAACTCAGAAAGGGAAGCAGCCAAAATGTGGAGACAAAGAAACAGATCACAAATGACAGAAATGGAGGAAAGAAAATGACAGGATATAGAGTTCAAAACCATGGTTATTAGGTTTTTCAAGAATTTTCTAGAGACTGCCAATAAATTTAGTGAGACCCTTAATAAATCTAATGAGACTCTCAAGGATATGATAAAGGACCAACTAGAAATTAAGCATACACTGACTGAGATAAAGAATAATATACAGAGATCCAACAGCAGACGAGAGGATCGCAAGATTCAAGTCAAAGATATGAAATATGAAGAAGCAAAACCCACCCAGCCAGAAAAGCAAAAAGAAAAAAGAAAAAAAGAAAAAAGAAAAAGGATAAAAAAGTGTGAAGATAGTGTAAGGAGTCTTTGGGACAACTTCGAGTGTACCAACATCAGAATTATAGGGGTGCCAGAAGAAGATAGAGAGAAAGATATTGAAAACTTATTTGAAGAAATAATGACAGAAAACTTCCCCCACCTGGTGAAAGAAATAGACTTCTAAGTCCAGGAAGCACAGAGAACCCCAAACAAAAAGAACCGAAGGAGGACCACACCAAGACATATCATAATTAAAATGCCAAGAGTAAAAGACAAGGAGAGAATCTTAAAATCTGCAAGAGAAAAGCAGTTAGTTACCTACAAGGGGGCACCCATACGACTGTCAGCTGATTTCTCAACAGAAACTTTGCAGACCAG
>PVJC01015102.1:11227-35617 GCA_004026665.1 Murina feae
ATGGGGGAAAAAAGAGGAACAACTGTAATAATCTGAACAATAAAGATAAATTTAAAATAAATAAATAAATAAATAAATAAATAAATAAATAAAAGTACAAATTGGATCACTTAGTAAGAGGAAATGGTTTAAATGTTTGGAATGTAAGAGTTAACAAAACAGACAAGGAGCCCTAAAAATTATTTTATTCCAATATGTGTAGGTGACTGTCTTTTCACACAAAGAGGTTAACAAATTCAGATGTACTGATTCTATCTATGCTCTTTCCACCAGGACCATGATGCTGGCACCTGCAGTACTAACCTCCTGAAACTAGTTCCAGACATGGACCCTCTCTCGCTGTACACCCTGATAATTCAGTATCATCCAGAATTACACCCCCATCCTGGTTGCTCTTATCAGGGATCTGCAGGGCCTTCTGACACAGGCACAGACTCTTGCTGCCCCTTCTGGACAAGTATAGGTGTTTACTGTGTGCCCTGAACAGCTGTTATTGTTTTTGTTTTGTTTTGTTTATTGTTGTTTGGAGCAGGGAGGTGTGAAGATCAGTGTGAAGCAAGAAAAATTAATCACACCTTAACTGGTTTGGCTCAGTGGATAGAGCGTCTGGACTGTGAACTGAAGGGTCCCAGGTTCGATTCCAGTCAAGGGCATATACCTTGGTTGCGGGCACATCCCCAGGAGGGGGTGTGCATGAGGCAACTGATCGGAGTTTCTCTCTCATCAATGTTTCTAACTCTCTATCCCTCTCTCTTCCTCTCTGTAAAAAATAAATAAAATATATTTTTTTTAAAAAGAAAAGTTAATCACTATAGCTGCTCTGTCCAATATGGTAGCTTTTGACCATATAGTGACTATTTAACTTAAACATAAATTAAAATAAGATAAATTTAAAATTTAGTTCTTCAGTTGTGCTAGCCCCATTTCTAGTCCTCAGCAGGCACATGTAGCTAGTGGCTATCATATTAGACAGCAAAGACACGGAACATTTCTATTATCATAGAAAGTTCTTTTACACAACACTTTAGTATGTTAATAACCCTTCTGGTAATCTATCCTCCTGGCTCAAATTTTTTTACCATTTATACAGATAACAGTTTACATTCTGCCTACCACCTTTTTCCTTCATTGTGTCTCAAGAGACCATCATATTTATGAGCAGCTAATGCTTTTACACTTTTCCTCTGTGTGAAGTTTGCTCTTAATGTTATCTTGGATACTAACTAAAGGGATTTGGAAGGGGAACACATTGGCATTGCTAAAGCTAATGGCTTACCCCTTTAGCACAGGAGACAACTTTTGGAGCTTGTTTGGAAAATGTTTACTGGCGTGTAGGGACTGCTCTCTTTCATTATCCATGAGCATTGCCTATTCTGCTGTCCTTAGGAACTCTGCCACCTATATGTCCTTCCAGTAACTGACTCTTAGAAAATGTTTGCAGGTCTTAGCATTTGTTAGGAAAGTAAACTGCTCATAAAAGAGAGAGGTTCACCTGGCTGGTATGGCTCAGTGTTGAGCACTGACCCATGAACCAAGAGGTCACTGGTTCAATTCTTGGTTTCAGGCTCAATCCCCACAAGACAAGCAGTGAAGATGTCCTTTAGAAGATGGAATAACAAGGAAATCCTAGAACCTCCAGAAAACAATAGCTCTCTGCCAACACTAATTCAGTCCAGGTATGACCCAGGTTGGCCTTCTAAGCTACAGATTTATAGGACAATAAATCTGTGTTGTTTTAAGCCACTAAGTTTGTGAAAATTTGTTACAGCAGCCATAGAAAACTAATTCAGTTAAGATGCTTCTTTCTCTTTGGTTTCTTAGAAAGAGTGTGTCAATCTGTTAAACTTAGGACTCCCAACCATCAGCAAATATTCAATTGTCTGTGGAGAGTACAATGTTGACAGAAGTGTATGCCAAAGGAAAATTTGGAATTTTACTCCAAGGAAAACTTCTCCATCATTGCTAAATAGTGTTTCACATTCTACCTCCAGTGATTTGCTTATTCAAGAAAATTAACTGCCTGCTTAAAATTCCCTGTGGGTGTGGGAACTTGGTGCCATGTAAACATTTATTTGCTGCCATCTCTCTCCCACGGTCAAGCACCAGCTTTGCACATGGGATTACATAATTGAGAATTATTAAATGCAATTTAAAGAGCCATGAAAAACAGGCTAATTGTTGACCAGTAGTTCTAGTGGATTTCTTTCTAAAGCAACTTTCTCCTCTGCTCCTAGCTCAAGTTAATTGGGCTCTTCCTTTTGTATTTATCATAAGTCCTTGAAGTGTTTCTCCAGACTCCAGTAGTCACTCACTGGTATGACAATTTTCACTGGAAATCTGGAATCTGATGCTTTTGCCACAGGACAGGAAATAGAGCTAGGCAGACCTGGTTGTATTATATTATTTTCTTAGCCCCTGGAGGGAGGAGAGAACTCATAAACAAGGTGAACTGGTTACCCAAGATAGCTACTTATCGGAGAAAGAAGAATTTGATCATAAAACAGACTGGTTAAATTTTAAATGAGAAATTTTGTCATGGGGTGGCATACTGTACTACTAGATAATGCCTAAGTTCTCTTATAGCAGAAAAATTCTTAGAATATCCCTGATCATCAGAAAATCATGCATTTCATGACACCATTCTGGCAGCCTATACCTTCCACCATATAGTCCTCCTTTCTCCCACACCTCACAGTCAAGGTGGGACTGCTTCACACTACTGCTAATCCAGGAGTCCTTTCTTAGTTCCTTTTATTGCTGCTCATGTTTGTAAATATCACCCCTTTCTTTGATAAAATCTACCAGGCACCTGACTGGTACAAACCTCTGCCTATACTCATGGAATTAGTGTAATAAGTAGCCTGTCCCCTATGATCTCCCCCTCTGCAGGCACCCATAGATTTCCTACGGATAACTCTCTTCAATCTAACCCAACCAGAAGCCAGGTGGCAAGAGAGGTGGATGATTCGGGCATAGAAATCAGCCTCCCATAGCAAAGGGTAGGGCAGAAAAGTAATAAATGGATTCAAGAAGGTGGAAATTAGACAGAGAATAGCTTGCACAAGGTTTCTTTGTCAGGACAACCAAAAGTCATCAATTTCTACCTTTGGTTTTTATTGAAACCCTAACTCATCAGTTAAATTCTTCTTGTGTTTGTGGTGGATTTTTCTTTGAAGTGACAAGAACATAAACATTCTGTAATTGCCCCTTCCTTTTCTCTGTTTTTCTTTAAGGTCTTATATAATGGCTACTTCCTCCTGGATTTCTTAAGTTCTTTTATTTCTACTACATAAATGATGCCTCCCTTCACCTATATAATAGATTCCCCTTCACATCCTCACTGTCTATTCAACATTGACAAGGATCTTTGGCAAATGGTAAGTGTGCAATAAATAGCCACTTTTATTTCTATTTGCAATGCACATCTAATTAAATAAGGGAAGACTTTGGGGATAACAAGGATATTTATAGATTAAAATAAACATTTATCTGGTTAATCTGTTAAAATTTTAAATTTAACTTCCAGTTTATTAAGAAATAGAAAAAAGAGAGAAACAAATTAAGCAACATCACAGAAAGCAGTGAGATAAATTAAGGGTGTTGGTCTCTTTACAGGAAAAAGGCCTTATTTCATCAGCCAGTCAGTATGGGGCAAAGAGGGAGTAGAGGGAACTTTCTCTATCAGGATTCAGCACTTTTTCTGTAAAGACGAGATAGTAATATTGTAGGCTTTGTGGGCCACATTATGTCTGTCACAACTACTGCCAACATTCTTACATTCTTAAAAGTCTTCAACTTTCTATAAGTATAAGAACTCAGCAATAATGTAAAACTACACTATTTGTACTAAGATTTTCATGGAATATCGGGGTTGCTCCGATAAATAAGGGGGTTCAAATGTCTTCACTTACTTAGAGCCACATGAAAAGAATGTCAAAAGATGTTAAATAAAAAACAAGATCTGTGAGTCAGAACTGAAAAAAATTACATATCGTTGATCTCAGAACTGAAGAGGCAACAAAAAGGAGAGTTGCTTCCAAAACAAAGTCCATTTTCAGTCAGTTGAGAAAATTGGTAACATGAGCAATCACCTTGGGAGGAAATATCCTTACTCAGTTTAGGCTTAGGGTGAGAGAGAAAAATGAGAGAAGAAAATAGAGAAATCAGTCAATCAAAGGAAAATGTAATCAAAATAATAGAAGAAAATACATCATAAAGGATCCTTAGTTCAGCTTTTATAAAAAATATTTTTTTTCTTGATTTCAGAGAAGGAGAGAGAGGGAGGGAGATAGAAACATCAATGATGAGATAGAATCATTGATCAGCATCCTCCTACATGCCCCCCCCCAACCTCACTGGGGATCAAGCCTGCAACCCAGGCATATGCCCTAACTAGAAATCGAACCCATGACTTCCTGGTTCTCTGGTCAACTCTCAAAGACTGACTATACCAGCCAAGCAGTCCAGCTTTGGGGGCACCAAATTCACCACTTCTGCATCACCTGCTTTATCATTGCCATACTTTAATTATTGGTGGATTTTGTAATGACATTTCAAAGTGAATCGTGGTGCTAAAGTGGTCTGTATAGATTCCAGATTGTTTAGAAGAAAATATATGTAAATCCAAGATATAAATGAATATAATCAATGATGCCTTCCATCAACTTTAAGATTACAAACAAATATTATTACCCATTGCGTAAGCTAATTTTCCTTTCTAGATAGGAAACACTAAGGCAAGCATGTCGAACTCAAAGGCTAACATGGGCCAAATAAACAAGGCATGTGGCCCACAGGCTATGAGTTTGACATGCTTGCTCTAGGGTAATAAAAAATATAATATTCATTCCTTCTTTCTATGTGTTAGCTTGAATCCAGGTCTAAATGTTGACTGAGTACATACACACACACACACACACACACACCAAGAAATGTAGTTAAATGAAAACTTTTTTTTATTAGGCACAAATTGGATGGTATGATTTAGATACCTGTGTTTGATTTTATTTCTATGGTTCACACATACTCACTAAATCAGGTCTTCTCTTATTTTCACTGCATTTTTCCCACAGTCCTCAATTTCTCATTATGTTTCTGAAGAGCTTCAGTGGAATTTTGTAGTAATCAGATAACTCCACTGTCTTTGTAGCTGTCATTTCCCTCCATAAAACCTGCAATGACTTTTCCCTCCACCAGGACGTTTTCCAACATCTCACCAGTAAAACCATTTGCAATGAGGTACCCAATCTACTACTTAAGATGGTGTTTGCTTTGCCCATCAGGAAGTGAGTTACCAGTCCCTAATCTTTGCCTTACTGCCTGCTTTCTCAGACCACTTAGATTAGTTAGGGTCTTCTGAGAAACAGGTGTCAAAGACAGGAACAGAAGTGCAAGAGATGTATTAGGGAAGGAACAGGTCCAGGTGGGAGAACCTTCAGATTAGGATGCAGGTCTGAAACTGTGGAAAGAGAAAGAGAACAAAGGAGGGTTGGACAGGAAGAGCCATCAACTGCAACATGATTACAAGAAAGGTTCAGGCAGCTCATTGAAATGTCCAAAGCCAAAGTCCTCCTGGAAAATCCTATAATATTTCCACAATGAACTTGCCTTGCTCAATAGCTCAGAACAGCCCACAAAAATGTGGGTTTGGCATGAAGGTGAAAGTGGATGAAGAGAGACAGCACCTGGGGTCATCATTATGCCACCCACAACAAAAGATCTGTGTGGCATAGTTTCATGTTTTATACCTGGCTCTTCTCTCAAGAGGATCTGCACCACCAAAATGCATGGCTAAATTTAGAGGTAAACCAGATGAAGACGGTATCAGTGAGGTGGTATTTGGAGATACCTGAAAGACTCCTTGCATTCATTCAAATGTTCCTAATCATCTGTTTGCCTTGTGGAATTCCATTAACCCCAGGCAAAAAATAGACCTATTTCCACATGAATATTGTGAATGTACAATTCTTCTCTCAAGGATATTTACATTTTATGGCTGTTTTCCCAGTGAACTGAAGGATAGTTAATGTAGAGGAGAGATCTTTTAAAAGTAATCACTCTAAAACTAAGCTGTTTTGTATTGCCACAAACATACTATCCAACCTAGAGAAGTTAAGTAAAAATAGTTAGGACTCATCAGGGGGTTCCACATTAAGGTAAGAAAACTTAGTTACAGGTACTGTGCTCATTGGGGGGATAAAGTCTCTGACTGAACTAGGGAGTTCAGTCATATCCCTAGTCATGACAATTCAAAATGTTTCCAGGCACTATCAATGTCCCCTAGGAGGCCACATTACTTCCCTCCCTTCTGAGCCACTGTCCTACAGAGAGAGAATTATGGAATGAATATAGAACTGATGAGGAATTTAGAAATTATTCAATCCTGCAATATAACTTTAAAAATAAAGTTTGTGACTTGCCCAAGTTCAACTAGTTAAGAGTATGGTCAATGACTACATACAAATCTATCATCTCCCCTGGACCACTGGAATAGACCATTTGAAAACTAGATACTTCTAAGAGTATTAATTAGTTTTGAGAGCTTTTCATTCACATACATAGACAACGTAAATAAAGCATTGCATGTTGACCCAGTTTTCTTCTCCTTCTGTGTTTTTTTAAGGTTTCATTCTTCAGAACCTTTGTGGATAACATTGCCTGTAATAATAGTTGTCAGGAAAGCATTTCTGCTAATTACCTGCAGTGACATGACAGAGATATATGGAATCATGTTAGTAATTCCCACAATGCCAACCTTTCTCTTCTTTCTTGAGCTGAAATGCCTTGCTACTCTTTGGGCACAGAGACTGAGAAGTCCTTCCTTTCCAGACAAGGAGGACATTCCTTGAACTTCCTCAGAGATCTGATCATCAATAAGCCATCAGTTGCTGGGGGTTGATTGGTTTTGTTAATTTGCAGTTTCATTTTTACTGAATAAAAAAGGAACATCAATAGCAGTCATAGAAATTTCTAGGTTGATCCACTCTCAATTTTTACTTGTATTTAAAGACATAACAATGTCAGCAGAATTAATTAAGTTGCTGTCACTGTTTCTCTCCTGAGATCACTCACACACTCCTGTGTTAACACACAGTGAGATCAGCAGAATACACATTTACATATGCACCCACCTACACATGAAGGGAACTGTGCTCATTCTTTTCCATTGGTACCTTTCAATTGTGGTTTTCTACCACTTTGAAAGCATATTTAAAGAATGCAGGGGAAATGAGACAACTAAGCTTTCTCAAATGTTAAACATGAAGCACCCTGAGGAGTCTGCTTCAGTCCTCTGAAAATATGGAGATATACTAAATGATTAATCAACTAGCTCATCAAATTCTGTTGTACAAATCAAGAAAAATAGGATGTCATATCCCATCCATTTATCTCAGAGTATAGCTAGCCTAACAGCAGGAAGGGAGTTTGTTCCTCAGCAAGGACAGCATGATGTGCTGGGAGGGCAGGGTTCCTGTTTGACTTTGCATTTCAGGCTAACCTACTGTGCAGCATTTGACCAATCTCCCCTAGTTCAGCTGGGCTGGGAGGGTGCTGGGGGACCTGTGTGATTCTGTGTGGTAAAAGCTGGCACTCAAGAGATGCTCACTAATAATGTCCTTGCTCCCTGTTGCATTTTCACAAACAGACCCAACTGAAAGGGTAATGTTTGTGTCTGAGATGCTGCAGGTGTCTCTGCAGAATGATCAAAACTCCTTTGATTGTAGCCCGATCATAAAACCTGACGCTAGTTTTTAATTTAAAGCTATTTCAAATGATGCTCCACTGGGGCTCCCCTGGCTCGTTGTGCATTCCACAAATAGTGGCAGGGAAGCCTAGTGATTTCCTTTCTTACAGAGCCTAGACAGACCCCTAGGATCTGCTTTAAGAGTAATAATATGCCCCAACATCACAGCCTCAATCCCACAAGTGAGTCACCAGCTACCTCTGAATGGCAGAGATTCACCCCAGGAGTGGGATCTTCTGTGGTCTCAAAGGGTAAGGCATCCCTTTCTTTTATGTGACCTAACTTTTGCCCTGCAATCTAAGACAGCCTCCATTTGCAAAATAATAAGACAGATGCCATACCTCAAAATGACCTTTTGCCTCCAATGTCTATAAATATATTGCTGATTGACAAAATTATGATAAGCATCTTCCAAGTGTTTTTTATCATTTGATGCTCACAACTTTCCTATGAGGTAAGTACTATTAGATGTACTGGTAGAGGGCCTGTCAGTTTTAAAAAGAGAAAGCAGGCTCTATTTGTCCAAAAGCTGAAAATTTCTCCCAATTTATTTATTCTAATCACCATAAGAGTAGGTATCAAGATCAAAAAGATTTTCAGACCATATCCATGGAGCAGAAAGGAACTGTAGAGGTTAAGCAACCAACAGTACTCTGGCCTTGTTTTACTAGAACAGTGTAGAAATGAGGTCCACATTTGTTGGGATGGTTTGTATATGGCCAGAGAGCTGGAAAGATGTAAAGCAGGACCCACCCTCTGGTTTCCAATTGCTCTCTGATCCAGGGCTATTTCTAAAATACTATGCTGTCAATCAATAACAGATACTGGCTCATTCTTTTATATCTTTAGTCCTCACCCCATTTCCATGTGGTAACCATGTTCCCAAAATCATTGGGAGATTGCGGCTGAGATGATAGTGGAGTGGGCAGGGAGTTGTCTTGGATTCTTCTAATGAGTGGTGAAAGAGAGTAAGGAGATTTGAGTCAGAGAGATGAAAAGGAGCTTTGAAAAAATAAAATATCTATACAAATGGGTGAAAACTAATAGGAACGTCAAGAGTCCAACATAACTTTCATAGACACAAGGCCTTGAAAACTCAAATTTGAAACATTCTCACATTTGCTTAGAAACCATAACTGAATCCTCAGATTCTCTTTCAATCTGAAGACCAAGGATGAGTGTGGAAAAGTCCTTGCCTCCTCCTGTCCTTGTCTGTCTTTTATGGCTGGGCAACTGGGTTTTCATCTCCAGCAAATTGGGGAGAGACCCAAAGACTCCCTCAGTGGGAACAAAAGCCACGAAAGGACAAATAATGAAACTGCCTTTCATACGACAAGCTTCACATTTCACTTTCCTTTCCCCTTTCTCCACGCTTTGCTTCATTTGGGAAGAAAAGCTATTTTTAAAAGCACCAAACCCCCTTTCTGTCAGGGAGCTCGGCAGGATTGATAAATACGGGGAGACATCTTAATGGGGGTTCTGTCAGCAAACTCCTTCTTTTAAACAAATAAATGTGAGAAGTGGGAACATTCAAGAGGCCTCTGTGTTCTGTAAGAGAAAAGAAACAGAAGGTTCATTTCCACAGCAATATGGGACTGGATTTGGCCCAAAGGAACCCCCCCCGCCCCCGCCCTCGTTATTGAAAAGCCTTGTTAATTGGCATATCAGAACTTCTCTGGTCCCTTCCTCCACTGTGCTGAAGGAATGGTTTTTGCAAACTGCAGAGTGTCCCCTGGCTTTATAGCATTCATAGTCCTCTCAGTTTCCTCTCTGCTTTCTGCAGGCTCCAGGTGCCGGCTGCTCTGCTCAAATGCATGTCTGGTTGCCACAGAGTTTCTGGGCTTAAATAAGAATCACACTGCTCTCGTTTATCTCCATGTAGACAGTGCAATTTGTCAAACTCGAAAATGCCCATTGGGGTAAAGGATTTAGGGAAAGCGGAGGACTGAGCGGGGAACAAGAGACTGTTGTGGCAGATGAGCTTTTAAAGAAACCCAGTTTGATCAATCAACCGTGAGGCATAACTGGTGCCCTCGCCACCTCTAACAAAACAGCGCGGAGGCTGACACACACAGCTGTCTTCCACCAAGAACAGGCAGGTCACTGAATCTCATCCAGGTAAATGCAGAAGCCTGGTCCATCCCATTTTAAAGAGGAATATTTCCATTCACTTCCCAACTGAATGCCCTCTATTCTCAGAGCCTACTATAAAAAACCAGATCCCTGGATTTTCATCTGAACCTGACCTGGGGTCTCAGCTCCACTGGTGTGCCAACAGGGTGACCAGCATATGCCTTGCCACTGAATTCTGTTTGCCAAGTGATGCTCTCTTCAAATCCAGAAACTTGGATTATATTGTTACTCTTCTTGTTTCCCCAGAAAGTCTATCCCCCTTGAACTAGGTGCTACAACATAGCTCTTAAGGAGATGTCAAGTTGTTTTAGTCTCTGTAAGAGACTTTAGTTAAATGCTCATCAAACTTGTTATTTTTTCCAGACTCATGGTTAAACTGCATTTCCAAACCTCCCTCGCAAGTAGGAGGAGCCATGTGACAGAATTCAGACCAAAGAAATACAGGCAGAAGTGCTTGCTTCTCACCACATCCAAACCTGGCTCATAAATGATCCCATGAAATCCTTGTTTCTCTCTTCCCTGACGTGCTAACCTGATGCAAAAGTCCCAAGGGACACTTGAGTGCCTAGAAAAAAACTTGGGTCCGTGAATATAATTTTGTGGAACTGAGCTTCTCCACCAACATGCACTGGGCCAGACAAGAGCAAAAAAGCAAACCTTTATTAAGTTAATTCACTGAGATCTGGAAGCTGCTTGTTATACATGGAAGCTACTCTGCTGAATATAAACTGAGAGGAGAAATACCTATATTAGCTGCACTGCACGGTGATTAGCTTAAGTCATTTTTATATTCCCAGCCTCTGATAGAAAACTGACCATATCATTGAAGGATAAGGAGGGACAGGGAAACATTTATACAGTATGATGTTACTATGTATCATATGGCAAAATTAAATTTTACCTCTACAGTCAAAGTAAAGTGTGCAGTGAAAAAGGGACGCAGAGAATAACTGCTTATGAATGGGAGCATCTGGAAGTCTTCACGGAGGAAGGAGAAAAGATAAGTAGGTTTTCACAATTAGAGAGGGGAACAGGAACTCTGCCAGTAAAACAAAACAAGTTTGAATTCTCTGGCTATTCTAAGAATGACTACCAGCCAGAGGAATGAGTGCTTTTTAGAGAAGTGGAATGATCTTTACCAGAGTTTTAGAAAACCAACTCTGGAAATACTATGAAAAGTGAATTTAGGAAGCACAAGGTTAAAGTTAGCACCTGCTAAAAGGCTAATAAAAGGAGTGGTGAAGGGTTCTGCCAGAGACCCTAGGACTCTCAGTGGTCTTGGTGGTAGGAAATTAGATTGACAAAGACATGTGGATCAGCCAAGAATTGACACAGAGTGCTAGGCATAATCAAAACTACCATGCAGCCCTAGCTGGTTTGGCTCAGTGGATAGAGTGCTGGCTTGCAGACTGAAGGGTCCAGGGTTCAATTCTGATTAAGGGCACATGCTGGGTTGTGGGATCGATCCCCAATAAGGGGTGTGCAGGAGGCAGCTGATTAATGATTCTTTCTCATCTTATTGATGTTTCTATCTCTCTCTCCCTCTCTCTTCCTCTCTGAAATCAACATAAATATTTTTAATATATTTTATTGATTTTTTACAGAGAGGAAGAGGAGAGGGATAGAGAGTTAGAAACATCGATGAGAGAGAAACATCGATCAGCTGCCTCCTGCTGGGGATGTGCCCGCAACCAAGGTACATGCCCTTGAGCAGAATTGAACCTGGGACCTTTCAGTCCATAGGCTGATGCTCTAGCCACTGAGCCAAACCGGTAGGGGTGGAGTAAACATTTTTAGTGTGAGATTTTGATCCCAAATACTTTTTTTTCTAAAAGTATTTTCTTATTATTATATTGATGACCATCAACAACTTTTTTTTGATTGAAATTGAAGATTCTGTGTAGGAATTTGAAGATGACTTCTTTCAGTAACATTGATGAGAAACATTGATGACAGAGAAACATCGATCAGCTGCCTCCTGCACACCTCCTACTGGGGATGTGCCTGCAACCAAGGTACATGCCCTTGACCGGAATTGAACCAGGGACCTTTCAGTCCACAGGCCGATGTTCTAGTCACTGAGCCAAACCAGTCAGGGCAACAAAAATATTTTTCATAAAAACACCATGCAGATATAGATAAAGGGAAACTTTAATATTGAAACATGACTATATACTTCAATTTATCATGAAGGATTCATGAATGGCCCTGCACATTGCAGCACCAGAGAAAATTTGACTTCCTGTTATTATTAATATTAATCTCCTGTGGTTACCATCTGACAGTGACTGATGAAGATGTATATAAGACCAGGTACTCTACCATAGCATCAGTAATGCTAAGAAGAAGCAAATTAATGGACGAATTCAACTCAATCAGGGTAATGCATTCCTATAAGACACTCCCCAATTTTAAAGCTTTCCAGACCTTCCTCTCACCTACAGCAATATTTCTCAGATGGTAGTTCTTAGGCACCCCTACATCTAAATCACTTGAAATATTGAAAGGGCATAATCTCACTCACTCAAGTCTCACTCATGACCTACTCAACTGCCATCTCAGTAGATAAGATTTAGGAATTTGCATTAAACACCACTTCTCTTTCCCCTCTCCCATGATCCTTTATCACACTGAAGTTTGAGAACTACTACCTTAAAAAATAAATTCATGTTTCTCAGCATGGTGGTTAAAATGCCTTCATAAATTTGCCACAACCATCTTCTATTCTTCATCATTCTTTCCCACTAATCCTATGTTCTAGCATACAGAATGAATAATCATTTTTTAACATACTAGCTTTTCCCCAACCTCAAAACCCAATATATATTGTTCACATTGTCTAGACAATTTCCTTCCTACCCATTTTGCAAAATTCCATTGACTTAAATAAATGGTAGCTACTATATAACCTGTTGGAAAACATTTATAAATGAGTTCATGAAGTTTTAACTAGATCTTTGCTGTGAGTTCATAATGGTACCTCAGTAAACACTGTATCCAACATGTGAAAAGGGCATGTGCCTATGTCTGGCCTAGGTTTCCAATAAGCAAGCAGATTTACCTGTGTAGTAGCACTCATAACTCCAAAAACTCCCCTCAGGAAGAGAGATGGACTCAACAGCATATGATAGGTTTTCAGAACTATTTGAATGAATGATTAGACTAGAATAATTACCTCAACCCTTCACTTCCTTTTGGCTGATTTAAACAATTTTTTAATACCCATTCAAATTATGGCCAATGCAGTTAAAAATCTGGTCATTTCAATGTTTGAGTACTAAACAATGGGTTAATTGAATAGATTGTTCACGTTATATTAGGGTAGGGCCGTGGTAATATAAATACAAGACAGGCCTTCTGTATTTGCTGCCCAGCCAGTACAGGTGCAGTTCAGATCTATGGGCAATGCCAAATAGGCATGGATTATTTATACAAGTGAAATCTAGTCCATCATGCCCACAGCCCAGGCAATCAGGTGAGACTACCGAGAAAACACTACATGCACCTGTCTCCATGGTTATGCCACAGCCTTAACCAGCCAAACACAGACAGGTCAAGAGTTAAGGAATTCTGTTCTTTCTCAGAGGATACTGTCCTGGTGCAAATTTTCTATAGCATCCAGGCTACTCCTGGCATCACAGTCTTTCAGACATAATTGAAAAATACAAAAATGTGTCCTTGCCACACTTCCCTTATGCTTCCCTCTGGCCATGGCTTTCACAATGACCACAGGCTTCCCACCAAACTCTGCTTTCACATAACACTAATATCCATAGTGAAAAATACCAAACACGTAGATCTTGGGTGACAATATGATTAGGGTACTGATAACGTAAGACTTTCCCACACATGGTCCTTCATATCCACATTTCTCCCTCCCTCTTACATGAATATATCCTTCTCATCCCTCCTCTCTCATCTTCAATGTCAACTTCTCATTGAACCTTCCCTGACCACTCCATCTAAGGAGCTTGCATCCTTCCATTAAGCTCAATCATATTGACATTTACTTCACAGCACTCCTGTCATTGCTCAATTGTTTATTTACTTGTTTACTGCTTACCTCTTTTGAGATAAGCTTCATCTTACAAGCTCCATGAGGAAAGGAACTGTGTGCTGTGTATTGCTCTGTTCACAGCTAATAATATAAATGCCTGGCACATAGAAGGCACTTAGGAAATACTGGTTGAGTGAATGGATTATTGGAAGACCTATCTCAAGAAGGATTTATATTCTTGGAAGAGTAGCTCCTTAACAACCCAGAGCAAGTAGTGGTTAATGGGCAAAAGAAACGCCTCTCCTTAAACCTTTCCTTTTGCTGTTGTACCTACACTAAACATTTGTGTAACCTGAGCTTGTGTTGTTCATGGCCATGGTCAAATGTATATATACAAAGAAAGGAGTCAGTGTTGTGCTATGTAACACTCTAGAACAATGTTTGTAAGGTAGACAAAGACTATGTCTATCCAGTGGGCCTTTGGATGTGGCCACAGCTGATCTTTCACTCCTTTGTCTTCCTCCCTGCTCCTGATCACCCGGGCCAGATTAGTCATGGAGCAATCCAAATGGATTGTAGAGCAGGCTAAAGTGATTGATTTGGTCCATGTGCCCATTGCATTTTGAGCATTCAGGCAAACAAGTAATGAAAAACTCTTTCTTCAAGTTCTCAGTACTTTGCCTATTAGTGTGTACTATCATTCAACCCTGAGAATACAGAAGTAAAATATTAATGCATGCACTTAACACTAATGTCCATAATAATAATGAACGTCTTTGTAGCCGACTTAGTGCCTGGAGAACAGAATGTTATAAGCATAATTTCTTAGTTTTTGTTTTATGATAATTGGTAGCAGTTGAATTAAATCATAACTATCCAGCTTGGAGACAGCATCGAAAAGCATCAGCCCTCAACAAGAGTTATCCTAAGGGTAAATATGTGCTCGACCTACATGATGAAAAACCCACTAAGCAAAACAAACCTGTTTTTCTCACCCCTCCCCACATACACACACACAGTTCAGGAAGGAGACAACCAAGCGTGTTAAGGAAATATTCAACCATGCCGAACAATGACAGATCTCAGAGCTCTTGTCTTCCACACAGCTAGAAATCACTATGCTGCATGGGAATAAACAACTGCATTGCAAACACAGATGAAGAGCCTATCTGAGGAAAAAGCTCAGAAAAAAATAGCAAAGGGGGGAGAATAGGGAAGACTGGCAATCTTTATCTCCAAAGAACAAAGTGAGCTTCTTAAAGATGGCAATAAAGAAAAAAGTGTTTCTGTCATCAGCCTGAAATAGAGCAAGCACACAGTGTTTCTCTAGGCCAGTCCCTGCAAAGCCCCAGCAGCCCTACTCCACACCCTTTAGGAGTCAGCAGGCTATTGGTATTAATCTGGACCATGTGTTGTCTCTCAGTTGTCACTGAGTAGTGCCGGTAGGAGCGGGGTCTTCAGACCAGCAGCATCACCAGGGAAGTTGTGCAAAATGCAAATTCTCAGGCCCTACCCTAGACTTATAGAATCAGAAACACTAATCAGCAATTTGTTTCAACAAGTCCTCCAAGTGATTGCAGGCATACATGCTCAAAAGGGAAAGGCACTGCTCTGAGCAATGGCGGGTAAGTTAGGAAGCCTGGTTCTCCTGGACATGACTCCAAGAGCCATGTCAGCCCCTCCACACTTCAGTGGCCCTTGCTATAGATTGCAGTATGTCTTTCAAAATTCATCTGCTGTAATCCTAACCTCCAAATACAACTGTATTTGGAAATAGGTTCTTTTAAAAAGTCATTAAGTTAAAATGAGGGCCCTAATCCAACATGACTGGTGTCCCTGTAAGAAGAGGAGATTAGAACACAGGAGAAGCACCAGGCATGCAGCCATCTGAAAGCCAAGGAGAGTGGTCTCAAAAGAAACTAAACCCGGGAAAATCTTGATCTTGAACTCCCAGCCTCTAGACTGTGAGACAATAAATTTCTGTTGTTGAAACCACTCAATCTGTGGTATCTTGTTATGGGAGCCCTAACAAAATGAAACAGCCTCTTGTCCTCATATCTTCCCCACTCAGCAGGGACCTCATCATGGTGCTCACATAGGTTTCTCTAAGGTTTGCTATTACTGTGCTTAATCTGTTGTGATACTGACAATAACTTCAATTCAGTTCTCTCTTGCCTATAAGATTGTCTTAACCATCTTTGTTTTCCCAATGCATAGTGCATGTCTAGTGGAAACCATTCAATTAATATAAGAATGAATAGTAATGGCTTGCAGAATTATTAAACAAGACTTCATAATGTACCCATATATACAATTTACATAACGGCATTATCTCTGATGGTAAAATTTATAAGACTGCAAAATATCTTTGAGATTGACAGCTCAATGTGATCATTGCCTATCTTTGACCCTATATAAAGACTGGGAGGAAATTCAGCTGACCTAGGTTTAAATATCCGCTTTGCTACTGATTTATCATGTAACCTAGAACACATTTCTAAAATGTGTCCTAGACACACTTTCCTCATTGGTAACAATGGGGATTAAACAGCACCTACTTCTTAGGTGAGCGGAGGTAGGATTAAGCAAGATCATTTTGCCAATGATTTAGTGCTATTACCTACACACAACTAAGATTTACTGAGTGCTTATTACTAATGAAAGAGTTCCTTTTAGAAGAAAATAATTCATCTAAAACCCAAGGTATCTCACATGATATCTTACCTGAAACACTGTGAGCTTTGCAGATCACTAATTCATCTAGATTTCACCTTCCCATTTCCTTCCTGCTCCTCTCAATTTGTGCCACTTCTTTCCTCCAAATACTACTATTATTGGTCTGCCAATTTTCCAATTTTTTGTCCTTTTTATCTATGTAAGGAAGATAATTTACTAGTGATTTATTCCATTTTGAATGAGATATTATAATTCTAAAGTAACATAGGCAGCTTTATGATTCAACTGCCCAAGACTGACTCAGTTCTCATTACTTATGAGGATGGAACAGCTGTTAGCACAATGGAAATAATTAAGATAACATACTAGAAAAATATATCAAGCCAAGAGTTAAGAGCCTGTCATTTATATCTGGCTCTTTTACTGAAAAATCAGTTACCTCTTTTTAAAAAAATATTTTTATTAATATCAAAGAGGAAGGGAGAGTGAGAGAGAGGCAGAAACATCAATGATGAGAGAGAATCATTGATTGGTTGCTTCCTGCATGTCCTACACTGGGGATTGAGTCTACAACCCAAGCATGTGCCCTAACCGGGAATCAAACCATGACTTCCTGATTGATATGTTGATGCTCAACCACTGAGCCACACCAGCTGGACTCAGTTACCTCTTTAAGCTTCAGTTTCCTTACCTGTAAATGGCACAGTGGACTTTTTATTGAAAAGGAGCACTTTAAAAAACATTTTTTTTAATATTGTACAATCAAGTCAAGAGCTAGTGGGTAGGGAGAAGGGTGTGGGGAACAAAGATGAGACTCTAAAGAATGAGGTTCTCATAGGGTTCCTGAAAAAGGGGTGTGACAGAGGAAATACAATGAGTTACTAGATAAGACATATATTCTCATCTATAGCCAATGCTTACCAATATAGGTTAAAATCACAGAACAAGGAGATACCATCAAGGAAGACAGATCACTGAAATACAAGTTTCCAGAAAAAGGAATCTAAAATAAAATTTAACTAAATCAGGGATGCTCAACTTCCTCTACACTACCAGTTGCTTTTATTCTAAGTGTGTCTGTTCAATCATCAACTTCACATTTTTAAGCTCATACAATCATGGGGTCTTATTCATAATGATTAGCATCTTGGTACTTTTCTCTGGTAAGTGAAATTAGCATTCTCTCATGAACTGTAAATGCTAAATTGCTAATAATCTCCCTGGAGTTTTCTTCACATGATGGTGCCTTCAATGATTTCATCACAGTTCAGTGTATTAAAATATCACAATTTATACTCTTAAGCATAATAATTTCCCTAAGGCTTGATCTAAAATTTGGAGATGCATTTTTAAACTATCTCAGTAAAATCTTAGAAAAATGCTAATCAAATGACCAGTGCCAAAGAAACAGCTTTTTTTTTTTCTTTTAGGAATTGACATCACAAGCAGAAACTAATAATTCTTAGAGAATTCAAAACTCTGTAACAAAAAACTGAAGTCCCAGATTTAAAAATATGCAAATTTCAATAGTCATTTTGAAAGAATTTGTGCATGTTAATTATCATCAGCAAGGTCCATAAAGCATGAAATTTCACACTTTGTCAGACTGGTTGCACACAGGGAACACCATGGAATCTAATGTTTATTCCATTGGAAAAGCAAGAAAACAATTTGCAATAAATCAATGGAAATAATTCCCTTTTTCTCTACCATTTCATGGACTCCAGGGAACTAAGGTACACTGAAGGAGGTAGCAGTGAACAAAAAAAACCAAATTACAGCATATGATCAGGGAACACAGGGATCTGCCTACAGTTTCAAAAACACAACTCTGCTATGTTTGAAATTCCTGTGAGATCAAACTTTGAACTGAATTTTAGTTTAAAGGAAAACTTTGGAAAAATCAAGGGTAAACATTGCCAAAATAACTTACATAAAGCTAAGATTCCAAGATGGGCCACATCAAAAATTTCATCTTCTCCATATTTTCAACTAAAGTGGAGGGCGGGGAGGAAATATGTGTGTGAGGCTGAGGGCATCCAAAGACCTTGAGAGTGCAGTGGGAAGGTGGTGAGCACAGGGCCTTAGTGCATCATGCTTTAGGGACCAGCGCCCTCCAACATAGGAGTCAGGCAACAAATAGAGAGAGAGAGAGCATTGGAGGAGTGCTTGCGGGGTTTACAGTCCAAACCTGGAAGTGGCATTACATTATCTTAACCCACATGTCATGAAAAAAACTCAGGAATCTCGTCTCTTCTGACTGAAAAGATGTGGTATATATTTGGTCTTTGTTTCTTGCCAGAAACTCCTAAAACCATTGAAATTGATAGTGATGAAAGTGATAAGGGTGTCTTTTGTTATATTAATAATGTGACTCGGAAAGCACCTGAGGATGGGAGCTGGTTGCCAGTAGAGACAACCTCTTAATTAGAGGGTTGGAACTTTCAGTCCCATCTCTGACTTCTAGGGAAGGAAGAGGGGCTAAATATGGAGTTCAAACACCAATGGCTATTGACTTAATCAATCATGCGTATGTAATAAAGCCTCCATAAAAAAACTAAAAAAAACAAAGAGTTTAGGGAGCTTCCCACAGGTAGAGTGCTGGGAGAGTGATGTGTGGAAGTTCCTCACAACTTATCCTAAACCTTGCCCTATGTATCTCTTCCATCAGGTTGTTCTTTGTATAACAAACCAGTAATCTGGCACATGGACTTTCACTTGGAGGTGAGGAGGGCAGTCTTGTAGGACTAAGCACATAATCTTGGGATCTGAACTTTTCCCATGTAGATAATGTAGGACACCTAGCTGGTGTCAAACAATTGTTTAGTGTGGGGAAAGAATCCATACATCAGAATTGGTGTCAGAATGAAAAAAAGGAAATAGCCAAATTTACTCTAGCTCTTGATGGAAATGAGAAGATAGAGGAACTGAGAGGAAATGATTCATTCACCATGAAGGGACTGGACGGTCAATATGGAAAAATGTCCATATTCAGGTTAGCTGAATAGCGAAGACATTGAAGGAGTAGAGATTGGAAAGATGGTGTCTGGCAGGACGGAAGTGAAAAATAGGAAGAGAGTGAGTGAGGGGATGAAAGGAGAGTGTATGGATGTGTGTGGTGTGTGTGTGAGTGATGGAGGGACAGTTAAATCCAGCAGGAGCAGCAGAGGCTGGCAGACCAGGTTCTCTGAAATAGGGAGAGTCTACCGCGGCTGCAGGCACTCCCTGGACAGCGAGACTCAGGCACAGAGCCCACGCCATCTTGAAGGGGAGAGCAGCCTCATGGAAACTACTGTTGCATGTTTTCCCAGTGTGCAGGTTTCCCAAGACCACTGCTCCACAGGCAACCCTGGTGCCACACTGGACACACACTTAAACAAACAGGGGTGCACTGCTGGGCTGTAGAAATGCTAAATTCCCTCTTCTGGGATACCTGCCCACAGACACTGCAATCCAGTGGCTTCAGTGCCAGGGTTCTTCAGAGTGTGTTAGTACACCCTGCTGGCAAACACACCATAGGTGTCCCTGTGGACTGCCTCTGTGATTGCATGTATCCAACCATGGAGGCAGCAGCAAAAGCTGAGTCTTCCCATCCCACAACTATAGAACTCTGGACACCACACTCACATCTTTCCAAAATGCAGGCCTCCTGAGCTCCACCACCCCAACAGACGGTTCCTGGGTGCCACTGTGAGTCCCTACTGGGCATGCATGATTTCAACCAAGCACACAAGACAGCAAAAATTGGAACACCCCCTCCACAGCTGCTGACTTCTAGACACCTCAATTACACCTTTCCAGCTCGCAGATATACATCAAGAGAACCCAAATAGCTACACTAGACTACCAAATCCAGGAGACCTGAGAGCACCATACCCAAAAGAAACTGGGTAGCAAAGCAATCGGAGCTACAATTAAAACATTACAGAAAAACATGGGAAGACAAAAAAGCAACCCATAAAGGAAAGAAGAAGAGGAATCACCAGAAAGGGAGTTAAATGAAATTGAGGCTACTAACTCATCAGAGAAAAAATTCAGAGTCATAGTTATAAGGATGCTCAAACGGCTGGATGACAAATACTCACAACTCAATCAGAATTATAAGGAGCTGAATGAGAATGTCACAAACATGAAAAGGAACCAAGAGGAAATGAAGAATTACATAGCTGTAATAAAGAACATAATGGAAGGCTTAAACAGCAGACTAGAAGAGGCTGAGGACCACATCAGCAAATAAAGAAGACAAGGTAGGAAAAAAAACACAAACACAGGAGCAACTGGAAAAAAACTTACAAAGCAAGAGAAGAGCTTAAGGGAGTTTTGGGACACACAAAACAAAACAACATTCACTTAATAGGGGTACCAGAAGGAGAGGAGGAAAAAGAATAGAAAACCTGTTTGAAGAAATAATGATAGAAAACTTCCCTAATACTGACAAGAAAAAAACTACACAAGTCTAAGAAGCACGTAGAGTGCCAAACAAAATGAACCCCAAAAGACCAACACCAAGACACATCATAATTAAATTGGCAAACACCAATGACAAAGTAAGAATCTTAAAGGCTGCCAAAGAGAGATAGAAAGTTACCTACAAGGGACCTCCTATTAGAATATCAGCTGATTTCTCAACAGAAACACACCAGGCAAGAAGGGAATGAAATGAAATATACAAAGTGATGCAAAGCAAGAGAATGAATTCAAGAATACTATACCCAGCAAGGCTATCATTTAAAATTAAAAGTGGAATCAGAAGCTTCACAGGCAAAAAAGGGCCAAGAGAGTATATTACTACCAAGCCAGCAATGTAAGAAATGCTAAAGGGACTGATGTAAAAAGAAAAAACAGAAAAACATGAAGAAACACAAACATTAAGAATAAAAATGACCACAAATGAGTACTTTTCAATAATAACATTAAATGTAAATGGATTAAATGCTCTAATCAAAAGATACAGGATAGCTGAATGGATAAGAAAACATGACCCATATATTTGCTGTCTGCAAGAGACTCACTTCAGAACAAAGGATTCACATAGACTGAGAGTGAAGGGATGGAAAAAATTTTTCAGACAAATAGAAATGAGATTGGGGTTGCCATACTTATATCTGACAAAATAGACCTCAAAGTAAAGAGATAAGGAAGGCCACTACATAATACTAAAGTGAGAAATTCAACAAGAAGATATAACTCTGGTAAACATATATGCACCCAATACAGGAGCACCTAATACATAAAACAACTTCTATAAGCAATAAAACAAAATTTAAAAAGAAAAACTTCTGGAAGATATCAAGGGAGAGATCTATAGCAATACAGTCATAGTAGGAGACTTTAATACCCCATTGACACCATTGGATAAATCCTCTAAACAAAAAATCAGCAAAGGAACAGCAATCCTAAATGACTCACTAGGTCAGATGGACTTAATTGACATCTTCAGAATATTTCATCCCAAAGCTACAGAATATACATACTTCTCCAGTGCACATGGGACATTTTCAAAGATTGACCATATATTAGGACACAGGCAAAGTCTATTCAAATTCAAGAGAATAGAAATCATAACAAGCATCTTCTCAGGTCACAATGGCATAAAACTACAAATCAAGTACAATAAAAAAATCAAACACTTGGAGGATAAATAGCATGCCATTAAACAATTACTGGGTTACCAGAGAGATCAAAGAAGAAAGGAAAAACATCCTGGAAACAAATGACAACAAAAACACAATAACCCAAAATCTATGGGACACAATGAAAGCAGTCCTGAGAGGGAAGTTCATAGCTCTACAGGCCTACCTCAAAAAAAAACAAGAAAAACTGGTAATAAATAATATAACCCTACAACTCAAAGAGTTAGAAAGAGAGCAACAAGAAAAGCCCATAGTATCCAGAGGAAGGAAATAATAAAGATCAGAGAAGACATAAATGACATAAAGACCAAAAAAAAAAAAAACAAAAAACAAAAACAAACGTACAAAAGACAATGAAACCAAGAGCTGGTTCTTTGAAAGGATTAACAAGATGGATGAACCTCTTGCCAGGCTCACCAAGAAACAAAATAGAGGACCCAATAAACAAAATCATAAATGAAAGAGGTGAAGTAACAATCGATCCTACTGATATACAAAGGATTGTCAAAAAATACTATGAACAACGCTACTCCAACAAACTGGACAACCTCAATTAAATGGATACATAGAAAAATACAACGTTCCAAAACTCAATCAGGAAGAATCAAAAAACTTGAATAGGCCAATAACTACTGATGAAATTGAAACAGTAATCAAAAAGCTTCCAGCAAATAAAGGCCCTGGACCAGATGGCTTCACAGGGGAGTTTTCAAAGAAGAACTAAAGTCACTCCTTCTCAGACTATGCCAAAAAATTCAAGATGAAGGCACACTTCCAAGCTCTTTCTATGAAGTCAGCATTGCCCTAATCCCAAAACTAGATAAAGACACCACAAAGAAAGAGAATTACAGGCCAATATCCCTGATGAACATAGATGCTAAAATCCTCAACAAAATTCTAGCAAACCAGATCCAGCATTACATTAGAGAGATCATACACCATGACCAAGTGGGATTTTATTCCGGGAATGCAAGGCTGGTACAACATCCACAAATCAATAAACAAATTGAAAGACAAAAATCACATAATCATATCAACAGATGCAGAAAAGGCATTTGACAAAGTTCAACACCCTTTCTTGATAAAAACTCTCAGCAAAGTGGGAATAGAGGGATCATACCTCAACATAATAAAAAGAAAAGCCTTATATGACAAACCTACAGCCAACATCATATCAAAGGGCAAAAACTAAAACCATTTCCCTTAAGAACAGGGACAAGACAAGGATGCCCACTTTCACCACTCCTGTTCCAAATAGTACTGGAAGTGCTAGCCAAAGCAATCAGACAACAAGAAGAAATAAAAGGCATCTAAATTGGAAAAGAAAAAGTAAATTTGTCATTATTTGCAGATGACATGATACTATACTTGGAAAACCCTAAAGATTCCTTCAAAAAAATTATTAGACCTTATAAATGAATTTGGCAATGTAGCAGGATACAAAATTAACACTCAGAAGTCTATGGCATTTTTATACTCCAATAGTGAACTTACAGAAAGAGAAATTAAAAAAACAATCCCGGAGAAACAAGATGGCGGCATAGGGTAGACACCGTATATGCAGCTGCGAACAACTATTTCAGAAAAACCTCGAAAAGAACACACGGACACCACTCGCACCCACAGGACGGCTGGCTGAGTGAAAATCCTACAACCAGAGAAGAGTCTGAGACTCAGAGGAGCAGCGGAAGCAAAGTACAGAGGTACGGAGGCACGCGCACGGGCTCGGGGAAGGGCTGGTATCGGAGGTCGTGGTTCTTTTCCAAAACGAAGAGAGCCACAAGCTCCCAGCAGCTCTGAACTCCAGTTCCAGATGAGTTTCGGAGGGCCCACAGACACCCAGAGACTAGCATCAGGAGGAAATCCAAAACGGGTTTCTCTCAGCGTTGCTTGCAGCAATTACCGTGGGACACAGAGACCTGGCGTCTCTCAGCACAGGACTGAGAAGCGCCATAGCTGTTTGCTCCGCCCCGCCCAGCGAACTCCCCGAAGCCCCGCCCCTCCCAAATGTGTCAGAGGCTTCTGCAGCAACGCCTCCTTAAAGATACAGGAACCAGCCCCACCCAGTGGCCAGAGAGGGACTAACCTAAACAAAACAGATCCTCAAGGAACACACCCGGGGCAGATGCAGTGAGCATAAAAGCTCCACTGAAACAACTCTTGCCCCATAAGGGTGTCTCCAGCACAGAAGTTCTCCCACTGTAGAC
>PVJC01015103.1:0-35512 GCA_004026665.1 Murina feae
CGCTTTGAATTTCCTCCTGGTGCCAGTCAGTCCCCCTTCTCTGGGTGTCTGGGTCCTTAGAAACTCGCTTGGAACTGGAGTTCAGAGCCGCTGGGGACTTGTGGCTCTCTCCGTTTTGGAAAAGAACCGCGTCCCCCGGCGCCAGCCCTTCCCCGAGCCCCGTGCGCGCGCCTCCGTACCTCTGTACTTTGCTTCCGCCACTCCTCTGAGTCAGATTCTTCTCTAGTTGTAGGATTTTCACTCAGCCAGCCGTCCTGTGGGTGTGAGTGGTGTCCGTGTGTTCTTTTCGAGGTTTTTCTGAAATAGTTGTTCACGGCTGCATTTACGGTGTCTACCCTATGCCGCCATCTTGTTTCTCTCCTCAATATTACTCTTTTATTAGAGTAGATTCCTGGAGACAGAGGGGGGTGTGGGGGGGCCTTCACCAGAAGACAGTGAGTGGGGCAGAGCCTGGGCCTGGGCCATGGAGGATCGGGCAGCCAAGCTGGAGGGGAGTCCTAAGCGGGGAGCAGTGAGTTCTGAGCTCTGTGGCTCAGCCCCAGGGAGGGGCATCCCAGTACCTCTTCCAAGCCTTGGTGGTCAAGAGCAGAGGGTGGAAGGAGGTATTATTTTTCTTTATTCATTTATTCTGCTATAATACTATATTGCACACATGTATAACAAGTCATTCTTCTCCTGATGAACTTTAGGTTGTTTCTAATTTTTTAAATACCAACAATGCTGTTATGAACATTCTTGTACATTTATCTTTGTGTATAAGACTGAGTGTTTCCTTAGGGCAGGAGAATGCAGTACTGATACATTGTATAATATGGGTAAACCTCAAAGATTTTATGCTGAGTAAAAGAAGCCAGACACCAAAGGCCCCATTGTATGATTCCATGTATATGAAATATCCAGAAAAGTCAAATCTGTGGAGATAGAATGTAGATTAGTGGTTGCCTAGGGCTGAGGGTGGGAGTGAGGATTAACTGTAAATGGGCACAAGCAATCTGTGGGATCACAGGAATCTTCTCAAACTGGATTATGGTGATGGTTGCATAACTCAGTACACTTACTAAGAAAGTATAAAGTTGTACTCTTGAAATTGGTGAATTTTATGATACGTAAGTTAAATGTCAATAAAGTTGTTTAAAAAAAAATCAAGGCTAAGTCACGTGACCTGCTTGAAGCGAATGGCTGATAAATAGTGAAGCCGGGCTCCGCCGGTGTGCTCAGTGGTTGATAGTTTCAATTATAGAAACTAAATGAACCAGGAGGTCATGGTTTGATTCCTGCTCAAGGCACATGCTGGGGTGCAGGCACGATCCCCATTAGGGGGCGTGCAGAGGCAGCCGATCAATGTTTCTCTTCATCATTGATGTTTCTATCTCTCTCTTCCTCTCTCTCTACCTCTCTGAAAAAGAAAAAAAAATAGAGAAGCCGGAATTCCAGGCAGCACCACACCCTTCACTGTTATCTCATTATGGCAGCCGAGCAGAGGAAGCTCACACAGGCCTGCAGCAGCAGGCGTCCTCGGAGTGCTCCTGGGAAAGGAGCAACTTCTGGCTGTGTCACGAAGTCTTGTGTACAAGTTCGTCTTCTCCACCAGAAAGTCCCTGGGCTCCTGTCTTTGACCCTCACTTATTTGAAGAGCTGGAAATACTGAGTTAACGGAAGAGTGAGTGTCCACTCTCTGAGGAGGAGGATGGCACCAGCTTCTTTCTTACATGAGGAAAATCCATAATTGGTGACTTTAGCTGGAGCTGTGGACAGGCCGAAGCCTCCGGCCCTGGCCCTGCTGAAGTCCAGGGCTATTCCCATGGCAGAATGGCAGGCGCGGTCCTCTGCCCCTCCTTAACGGTGGCAAGAGGAGAACCAGGCCCCTTGGGAATTCTTTCTGGGGGTTCCTTCTAGAAGCACATTTGAATCAGGGCTGCACAGGCAGAAGGAAAGAAAGGTTTTAAAAACCATTTCCCAAATCCTTCTGGATTGGTCCTCACTGGCTTAGTCACAGTGGTTTTCAACGAGCAAGGGGTTGGGAGCCCCTCCCCCCCATCCTTCTGACCCCTGTGCAGGCAGGCACATTGTTTGCAGAGAATGAAAAGTGAAAATTAACTGACCTGCAGGACTGCTTGCCATACATGAGCAATTCTAAACAATGTCAGCCATCAGCTACCCCTCCCACCAGGGCAGACTGCTCCTGTTTGGTCAAGGCGACTTAGTGGCAGGTTACCAGACTCATTACAAACCGGCTTACGACAAAAAGGAAATGTGTTGTACAGAACGGGGATCTCTCCTTTCTCCAGGACCCTGGGACACCCCTCTGGCTCCTCTGCGTGTTGATCTGTGTGTGTTCCCTCTCTGCCTTTCTCAGCCTTACTACAGTGACACATCCTCCATTCCAGGAACCAGCAGAGACTGACCTACCTCTTTTAGGCTCAATTCCAAATTCCTGGAGGAGGGTGGATCGGGTCACCAATGCTAATCCAATGGCCAGAGGAAGGCATTCTGAAAACTAGGGCTGTTAGGGCCCATGGGGGCTGTGTGCTGGCCAGACAGCCCAAAAGATGTCTGCTGTGTTCATCTGGGTCCCGTTTGAGAGGAGCCAGACAGTTCTTGGTTTGGACCCCTATGAGTCTGTTTCTTGATATACCTGCTTCTTTATGACATATATCCTTTTTCACGTTAAGTGACCTACAGTGGATTTTTATTTCTTACAACAAGACAATCCTTGACCAAAAAAAAGAACATAACTTGATGGGCAAAAGTGGCCACTTATAAAAAGGCTAACATCCTTGGTGGTGAATAGGGGCTTGTTGGGGCTTGGAGGGTAGAGGTGGGGGCACAGTTCGCCTCTGAGTGAGGTACAAGTCTGTATGTTGGTCTTCACAGCGGGGAGTGGTCCTCCTCGGAGTGGATGTAAAATGGGATGTGATGTGACTGTGTTGGTCATCTGTCCTCCCCTCTGCCTTGTTCTTTCCCACGGAGTTTCCATTCTCCCATCCAGACAATCCTCAGTACGGAATTTCCCAGTCTGGACTTTTCTAAGGGTCAGCAAGCTCATCTTCAGCCCTCCCCCTCCATCCCTCCCTGGCTGGGGACCAGGCCCCTGATTGGCAGGTGAGAGTACAGGCTCCATCCAATGTGCTCTTGGCATCAAAGGCCTCCTGAGGATATGTAGCAGGAGGGACAGCGTTGCCGGGACAGCATTCGTACCAAAAAATGTATAACCTGAATGCAATCCAACCTCTATATAGTTTACAGAAATGAGAGAAATACGGGGACAATTTAAATGACACCATAAAGCAAAAATCAGACAAATAGAGAATATGGAGTGTCCAATCAGTTAGCAGGCCAAGACCCTTCACAAAGCCAACGCCATTTAATAAAAAAGGTGAGGGAACAGTCTAGATTAAAAGAGGCTAAAAATGCACAAGTACATGTAGTGTACAAACTTTTATTGGGTCCTGGTTTAAATTAATAAATACGAAGCTGTTTTAGGAAATACTAAGAAACTTTAAACAAGTTTGCTTGATATTAGGAAATGGATGTTAAGGCTCTAAGGTGTGAGAGTTGTAAGCTGATTGTGAGGAGAATATTATTATTTTGGAAATTGCATGAGGGAATATTTGCCCCTTATTTTACATTTCCTTCTACATAAAAATCTACATATTTATGTATACATATAGAAAGAGGAAATAAAACCAAATATTTACAGTTGTTGAATCTAGGTGTTTGTTATAAGGATGTTCACTGTTTTATTATTATTTTTTTTAACTTTGCTTACATTTAAAAATTTTCATAATGAAAAGCTGAAAAATGGGAAAGATTAGACTTGGATCCGATTCCTCCGTATAATAAGTGTGGGCCTTGAGCCAATTACACAAGTCTTTTGGGACTCTCCCTATAAAGTGGGAATAGTAATCCAGCTGGCATGGCTCAGTGGTTGAGCGTTGACCTATGAACCAGGAGGTCATAGTTTGATGCCCAGTCAGGGCACATGCCTGGGTTTCAGGCTTGATGCCTAGTGTGGGCCATGCAGGAGGCAGCCTATCAATGACTCTCATCGTTGATGTTCCTCTCTCTCTTTCTCTCTCTCTCTTCCTGTGAAATCAATAAAATATATATTTAAAAAAATAAATAAAAAATAAAGTGGGGATAATAATAGTGCTTACCTCATAGGGCTGTGTGAAGATGAAAGAAGATCATATCTGTAATGCCTTTAACGCGGTGCTTGGTCCATAAGTGTGTTATTGAGTTCACTTATCCAGAAACAACACCATGTGGCTTCCTGCCCTAATAGCTTCTTTCTTGGTCAGCCAGCAAATCTTTATGAAGGCTGGCGTGGCTGTCTGCTGTTTGCTCCTCCAGATCTAATATTTCCCTTCTCTATCTTGCTCTGTGACCTGGGGGGCTGACAGAGGTGGAGTGTACCTTGGGCTCACTTTCCTCTGGTTTCTGGTTGGGTTTGGCCAATGGGAAGCACCAGCAGGGATCTGGAGGGAGGAAGGAAAGTGAAGTAGGCTGCCTTGGGTGGGCACCGTTTTCTCCTTTAGACCTGTATTGTGCAGCTCCCCTACCCCTACTCCCACCTCCCACACACACCCCCAAGTCACTGTGGCTCTCCTGGGGATACTGAACAGTCCCTGTGGCTTTTCTGCAAGTTTGTAACTAGAACCTTTGTTAAACTGACCATTGATCCAGTTGGAGTATACCCCCTATTTCCTGCCACCAGAACTCTGACAGACACAGGGGCTGCCATGAGCTAACCATTCTGTCAGGCCCCGAGGGATATCAACATTAGCAAACAGAGGGAGTCCTATTCCTTCTGGGGCTTATTTGTCTTCACATCAGGCATGTGCCCCTGGGAATTTCCGAGCTGGTACTGAGTTCGCTATTCCAACGAGCTAGCGGAGGCGGAAGGACAAGCCAGTGTCCCTCCCTGTCTCCACCCCCAACACACAGAGAAATCCGGCTGATAGCCTGGGATATCTTGGCCCAGCCCACATCTTTAGATCAACTAACAGAGAGAAATGTTGGCTGCATCCCCTTTCTCTTACATTGTTTGTTGAGGAGCCTAAGAGCTCAGTGGAACCTCATTAAATGACACCAGGCAAACAAACGTGGTGACACTTAGCAGGATGCTGTGTGCAGCGCGAGGCTTTATTCAGTCAAGTTCATGGTGAGAACTCAGAAAGCACATTTGTCTAAAACAATAGGATTGGATTATGTTCTCCTCAGACATTTCTTTGAGTCTTTCAATATCTGTATAAATGCCCCTGAAATGCAACTAGGACTGACCATCTTGGGGGAAGGTGGGATTTGTGAACTCAGGGCTATTGTTTTTACATTTCCTCTGAGAATGGTTTTCCCACTCCCACTGCAAACATGAAGAGGTGGACATCATTTGTGGGCAAGTTTCTTTGCAGCAATGTGGTAAACAGGCCCGACCCTAGCCATGTCCCCGCTCTGTTCACTCAATGACACCCCCCCCCCCCCCCCCTTCTCTCTGTCGGAAAGGTCCTCATGATGGGACTGACTTTTTGTCCAAACACCAAGGAGAGAGCTATTGAGACTTGAGTCATCTTCTGTTTGGGTAGCTCGTAGGGTCCTCTCAGAGGGTGTGTTTTCTCCCTTGTAGCCCAACGACATAATTAAAAACATCCCTGGGCTGTGCTTCTCGAGGACCCCAGGAAGCTGAACCATATGTCCCCTGATCCACACGTTGGCTGCAAGGTTGCGATTACAGCTCCTATGCAGAAGCCTTGCCCAGCAGCTTTCCTGAGGTTGTGGATGAGCAGATGGACAAATGGAAAACAGGTGGCCCAAGGAATTTCTGGCTTGGGAGATGGTTCGCGGTAAGTTGTTGCAGAAAAGGGAGCCGTCAGGACAATTGGACGCTTTGAAAGGACACTGTAAGCCAGAGAGGACTCCTTCCTGCAGGCAGCGTCCCCGGCCGGAGTGCTTCCAGGAGGACACCTGCTGCCACGTCATGTTTATTACATGCCTGACACTGGGCCAAGCCTTGACATGCATCTTCTCGTTGGATCCTCACAATAACCCCTGTGATAATGGTTACCCTTAGCGCCAATGCTCATCTCAGTAATGAAACCCTGCAACACGGATGAGAAAACAGACTTAGGAGGCTAAGAGAAATTCTCCTAAGCTTATACAATTTGTAAACGGGCAGGAGCAGGCCTTGAACCCAGGCCTGTTAGTTTCAAAAACCTAGTCCCAACCACGGTCACATTGCCAACCTCCGAGAGGAGGTTACATGGCCATGTTACCGAGAGGCATTTTCTGGCCACATACACCTGGCATATAAGTGAGAGCAGAAAACAAGGAGAGGCCCGCCTGCTGGGAAATAAGCTTCCTAAGGACAAGAATCTTGGTTTAGTTCACTGCTATATGCTTAGCACCTAGAACAGTGCCTGGAAAGTGTTTGTTAAAAGCAATGAAAGGACACATTATTAGTCGTACCTTGTCACCTAACCTTAGCCATCACATTCCTACCCTGTGAGTGTGTGGGTGATAACTTATAAGGGAAGAAACAGATTTTGATTAGCAAACTCTACCCGACGTGTCTGTGGCTTTGGGAGTTGTGGGATGGGGTACATGGGACTGGAGCCATGTTGGATTTTAACTGTGGGTGGTGACTACAATATTCGAGGAGGAATGCTGCAGAGCGCTCCACAAGACAAGTAGGGGCTGGCAGCAGGTGACAGGCATCTGCGTTTAGCCCGCTCTGCCCTGAGCTTCCAGCAGACAAGACACTGGGGTGGGGAGTAGGAAAAAGAACGGGTGTGAGAAATGTAGGGGAGAGGGAGAAAGCACAAGAGCAGCAGGGAGGTTGGAAGCCCCCATCATTACTGCTCCAAGAGGTCAGACAAACGCTAAAGCGCCTCCTTCCTCCTCCCCCTCCTCCCATTGTCCAGCTGTCTGAGTGAGAACAATGGGAATGGAATCCTCCCTCTCCTCCCGCCTGGCAGGGCCGGGCCCACTTCCGCCTTTCCCCACTGAAAGGAATGCTTTCTTGTCCTGGCTGTGTGGTACCCATAGGGAAGAATGGCGCTAGGGGCTCCCCAGGGATGGAAGGCTTTGTGGCTTGAGCTGATGACAATTGGGGTTGGAGCAGGGAGGGGGTGGGTGTGGAAGATCTTTTCAAAATTCTTCTTGGGTTTCTAGCAAGTATTTCTGCTCTTTTCCCTGACTCATTATGGAGTCTGTGTTGTGAGACCTTGGCTGATTTCTGAAGCAGACAACTCAGGTGGATCTGTGAGTCAGAGGGTCAGGGCCAACAGCCCCAGCCATGCCCTTTGACACAGGTGAGCTGTGCCTGGGTGGCTCCCACCCCGGGCAGGGTTACAAGTCGGCTGAACTCTTTACTCCCGGCCTCCCAGTAGTCCAGAGGCCACTGCATTGTGTATGGAAATGGCTTCATTGCCACACCTCTCAGAGGCCCTCAGGCAAACATGATGTACCCTTAATCTCTGCCAATGTTGGCACCAATGGGGCGGCATGAGGGAGGAGATTGAGGATTTCGTTTCAGGTTTGGAAGACACACAAACTGCTGCTTCTCCTCTTTCCCCACATGTGATGGTCTCAAAGCAGATGTTTAACACCCTCCTTCCCGCCCCATGCCCCCCCCCACACACACACACACACTTGCCTGGAACAGCCATCCATCGGAGGACCAGATTCCGCCCTCTGATACACCTTGCTCCTGAGCTGAAGATACTTGGGAATTTTTCCCTTTTTAAATATATTTTATTGATTTCTTACAGAAAGAAAGGGAAAGGGATAGAGAGTTAGAAACATCAATGAGAGAGAAACATCGATCAGCTGCCTGCCGCACACCCCCTGCTGGGGATGTGCCCACAACCAAGGTACATGCCCTTGACCGGAATCAAACCTGGGACCCTTCAGTCCGCAGGCCGATGCTCTATCCACTGAGCCAAACCAGTCAGGGCCACCCTTGGAAACTTTTTAGATCTTCAGACTTTCAGAAAGCGTCCCCCTACTGACCTCTAAAGCTAGAAGAAGGTGAAGGAGAAATCCATGTGGCTCAGAGTAGCATGGGTGTGGGAGTCTGAGTGTTGAGCTTACCTAGGGCGGGGAAGGTAGCCAGGCCTCGACATGTCTGAGGGGGTTCCAGCTCATTGTTTCAACCAGGATGGGGTTGGAATTGGGGACAGTGGGGTGGGAGTGGAGGTGGGGGAGCCAGTGGAAAAGTGTGAAAGAACACGGGCTTGGAAGGCCTGCGTGAATGTCTGGGTTCCAGTCTAGCTGCTCAGCTGTGGAACCAGAGGAAGGAGACATGCTAATGCCTCAGTGATGAGACCTGAGAGTAACGAGCTCTTCAGGGACCTAATCACCACACTTAGCTCACCTGTTGCCAACCTTCTGGGAAACACTGGGGGGGGGGGCGCAAAAGGGCTGGGGGTGTCTCCGCACACAGTGTATAAACAGTCACTTAACGCATTGTTATCAACTGAGCTGCTGCCCCCAGGAAAGGACCCTCTGAGTTTCCCTCTTCAGAGACTAAAGCTCCCGTGTCCACCAGCCTCAGGGTAGGGTAGACCCACTACTGCATGGAGACAGGGAGTTAATGGAGTCGGGCGGATTTATTTATTTTTTTTAGAGAGAGTGGAAGAGATGGGGAGGGAGAGAGAGAGAGAAACATCAATGTGAGAGAGACACATGGATTGGTTGCCTCCCGCACGCAAACTGACCAGGGCCTGGAATTGAGCCTGCAACCAAGGCACATGCCCTTGGCCAGAATGAAACCCAGGACCCTGCAGTCTGCAGGACGGTGCTCTATCCACTGAGCAAAACCGGCTAGGGCTGGCCACGGCTTAAACAGCCTGTCAACCCACCTCGGCTCTTAGGCTCCCCGCATCCCCCCTCCCCCCCCCCCCCCCCCCCCCCCCCCCCCCCCCCCCCCCCCCCCCCCCCCCCCCGGCCCTACTTCTAGAGCTGCGTGGTGCTGCCCTCCCTGAGCCCTTGGCAGGGATCATGCACAAATCACATGGCTGCTGCCCAGCAGCTGGCTCAGGAGTCAGCTTCGAGAGGCCTGCTAATGGGTGACCACTCGTCCATCTGCTCTCCAGCTTTCTTCCTCTTGTTGTTGCTGACTTTTGTTTGTTTTGTTTTGTTTTTTTTGCTGCTGTCTCTTCTCCTGCTCATGTTGTCCTTCTGGGTTTATGTCTTTTGGGGGAAGAGCAGGGGTTCATCTCGTTTTAGCGGGCTTTGAAATGTTAAATGTATGTGCTTAGTCTTCCGTCTTTAACTGGATGGAACTGTAGCCAGCTGCTTGGTTCATCCCTTTATCGATCACTTAAAGCTCGCAGGCTTTGGGTATCAAAAAACATTGTAAGTCATGGCCCTTACGCACATTTCCGTTTGCAAATCAACTTTGCAGATAAGTCAGTGTGTGCTCTTTCTCTCCTCTCAGCTCCCACCATCTTTCCCCACAAATGTTCCTCAGAGCTTCCTGCGTACGTGCTGGGTGACTCACTGAATGGCTTGCACCCTAGCTGGTCCATGTCTTACGGAATCTTTCGGCTGAGAAGAGACACTGGCTCCATGGCAAAGTTATATTCCACAAGCCTATGCTTTCTTTGTTACTTTTTATTTTCCATGATATTGAAGATATCACAAAAGTCTGTAAAAGAGATCATGTAATAGAAGAGATGCCACTGTACTGAGCATCCAGCGTACCCCCCACCACCTTCCAAGCCCCGAGTGCCTCCTCCCCATCACTACTCTGTGGTAATCAGTTCCTGATTTTCTACGGGGCTTCACTCCCTGGCCATGGAAACCTAAACAACACATTAGTTCCTTTTATTTATTTTTTGAAATTTATATGAATGAAATCATATATTTGTAGTTTTCTCTGATGTTCTTCTTTCACTCAACACTTTTACGAGATTCGTTCAAATGAGCCCAGGTAGCTACAGTTTGTTCATTCAGCTATAATGTTCCGTTGTGACCTGACACCACAATTTATTTGTGTATCCTATTGGTGATGAACACTAGCATTATTTCCTTTCTTCACTCTTCTGAACCACAAAGCTGGTATCGGGTGAAGAAAGGGAGACCCTGATTAAGTTTCTTGTGGCTGCTGGAACAAACGACCACAAAAGTGGTGGCTTAAAACAACGGAAATGTATTCCCTCCCCGTTCTGGCGGTCACAAGTCTGTAATCAGGTGTGGGCAGGGCCACCTCCCTTTACAGGGCCGAGGAGAGAACCCTTCCTCGCCTCGTCTGGCTTCTGGTGACTCCAAGGGTTGCTTGGTTTACGGCTCATGGCAGCACAGCTCCAATCTCTGTCCCCATCTGCACAGGACCCTTCCCTCTTCTCCCTGTGTCTCTCCTCTGGGTGTCTCATGTAAGGACACTTGTCACTGATTTTAGGGCCCACCTCGATTATCCTGAATGATCTCATCTCCAGATCCAGAACTTAATGACACCTTTGAAGATGCCTTTTTTCAAATAAGATCACATCCACAGGTTTCGGGACATGCGCTTCTCTTCAGGGGTGGGGGTGACGGCGGCTCCGTGCCTTTGGTGCCCAGGAGCCTCTCTTCTTCCCCCTTGGCCCTGCCATGAACATCTGTGCATGTTGCCTGGAGCCCTTGGGCAGGAGTTTGTCTAAAATACAGAACACAGGAGTGGAGCTGCTGGGGTGGGGTAGAAAATGCATATTAATCTTTATTGGGTAAGGCCAAACTTTTTTTCTTAATATATTTATTAAAATTATATTTTTATTGATTTCAGAGAGGAAGGGAGAGGGAGGGAGAGATAGAAACATCAACGGTGAAAGAGAATCATTGACTGGCTGCCTCCTGCATGCCCCCCATTGGGGATTGAGCCCGCGACCTGAGCATACGCCCTGACCGGGAATCGAACTGTGACCTCCTGGTTCATAGGTCAACATGCAACCACTGAGCCACACCGGGGCGGGGCAGGACAAACTGTTTTCAAAGTGATCATACCCTTTTCTGCTACCACCAGTAGCAGTTCCTGATGCTCCGTTTCTTCTCTAGGTCCTGGGCTGACCGACTTTCTAATCATGGTCAGTCTGGTGGGTGTGAAGGAGGAGGTGCTAAAAGACCAGGTGGGAAAGCGTCTCTCAGGAGGTTGTTGTGTGCATTTCCGGCGACTCATGGGTGTCGAGCGCATTTTCACATGTTAACGGGCCATTTGTGTTTCCTTTATTGTGAAATGCTTTTTTAAGGCTTTTGCACATGTTTACAATTTTTTCATTGCTTCTCCTTTTTGATGTATAGGAGTACTCTATACGTTCTCTATATTAATCCTCTGTTAGTTAAATGAGTTCCACGCATCTTCTCACGGTAAGTTGCCTTTCTGCTCCCTCCTTTTTAAAAAGTAGTTGAATTTATTCTTTCCTTATCATTGGGGCTTTTTGTTCTTGATTAAGACTTCCTTTCCACCCTTAAGCATATAAAAATAGTTTCCTATGTTGCTTTTTAAAGATTTTATAGTTTTGTCTTTCTATTCAAATCCTGGAATAGGTCTTTTGGTACATGGCATGAGGCAGGGCTGCAATTCCATTTGTTTGTATTTAATTAACTGATTGTCTCAGTACCACTTATTAAATAGTCCAGGCTTTATCCGTTATCTGAAAGGTCCATTTGGTCATAAAGCTTCCACGTGTACATGGATATTGTTCTAGGTTCTGTTCTGTTCCATTGGTCCATCTGTCCTTTTTCCAGTGAACACTGTCTTCTTTACTACTCCAGCTTCCACAGTAAGTCATGGTATCTTGGGTAGGTTCACTCCAACTTATTCTTTTTCAGGAGTCCAGGCTTTCTTGGATAGCTCCCCTGTCACAAACATTTCCGAAACAGCTTCCCAAGTCCCTTGGAAACGTCTGTTGAGATTTCTATAGGCATTGCATTAAAGGTGTACATAAATTTTGCTAGAATTGATGTGATTATGATTTTGAATTTTCTTATCTAAGAATAATGTATTTTATTATTTAGATCTTTTTAAGCATCATTTAAAGTCTCATCATTTTCACAAAAGGTTTACATATCTTTTCTAGATTTATTCCTAGGTACTTTGCATTTTTTGGTGGCCTTTAGAAATGGTTATATTTTAAAGAAAATTACATTTTCTAACTGCTGTATAGAAATGCAAATGATTTTTATATCCACCAATCTTGCAGACCTTTCTTATTAGTTCAAACTGTTGCTGAATGTTATTATGGGGTTTCCAGGTAGCCAATTATTCACCTGCAAATAATAACAGTTTTACTCCACTCATCCTTTCTTAAATGTCTGGAATGTTTAATGAGACATTGTTAGTCCTGCAGGTCCAGTAAGAGCACATTAAGTAACATTTACTGAATTCAAAATGATCATTTGCCTATTTTATAAAATTCACCTTAGTGTCTAAGAGGCCCTAATCTAACTTGTGGCGTGCAATGCAAGAATCAGTAGAAGCAGCAGATCTGCATGCCAGTTTATGAGGTCCACAGGATTCTAAGAATTATGAAATGGCCCGTTGACTCAGGTGCTGAGGTTGTAGGGACAGATTCCTCACTGTATATGGCAGGTCTCTGCTAGGGTGGTGGAGGATGGGCATGGGGTTTGGACTCAAACAGATCACTCTGTGTGGCTGTGAGCAGGTGGCTTAACCTGTCTGTACCATCATTTTCTCATTAATAAACGAGTGTCGATAAGCATCTCTCGAAGGAGCTTGGGGAGGATCAAATGGGTTAATCAATGTAAAGCGTGGCAGACAATCGGGTACCTAGTAAATGTGCCTTCAATGTCAGCAGTCAAACCATGGACCCATCACGCCGGGCAGGTCCTCAGCACCTGGGACTCCCTAATCCTTCAGCACAGCTAACAGAATATACCAGGACGCAGGCATGGGATTTCAGAAACCCTTCTGTCTTGGGATTTCTAAACCGTTCATTAAGGAAACTTTCTTAAAACAAAAAAAGCACTTAGCCCTAGCTGGTTTGGCTCAGTCGGCCTGCAGACTGAAAGGTCCTGGGATCAATTCTGGTCAAAGGCACATGCCTGGGCTGTGGGCTCTATCCCCAGTAAGGGGGCGTGTAGGAGGCAGCCAATCAATGGTTTTCTCTCATCATTGATGTTTCTAGCTCTCTCTCCCTCTCCCCTCCTCTCTGAATCAAATATATATATATTAAAAAGCACTTAAACCCCAATTTTTAAAAAAACAGCTAAAATAGGAGCTGGTTCCAGTGAAGTGAGGTATCAGGAGCCTCCTCTCCCCAGTCTCCTTTTGCCCAACCTCCCTTTTGCTTTACCTCACACAACTCCCAGCATCTGAGCCATTTCTACTGTTCCCGCTGACTCCACAGAGCCCTGCTCTGCCATCACCTCTGTATTAGTCTGCTCAGGCTGCATTACAGAATACCATGGACTGGGTGGCTAAAATAACAGACATTTTCTCACAGTTCCAGAGGCTGGAAGTCCAAGATCAAGATGCCAGCAGGGTTGGTTTCTGGTGAAGCCTCTCTCTCTGGCTTGTAGACAGCTACCTTCTTGATGTGTCTTCACATGGTCTCCTCGTTGTGTGTGTGCAAAGAATGATTGAGCTCTGATGTCTCTTCTTATAAGGCCCCTAACTTTATTGGAGCAAGGCCCCACCCATATGAACTCACTTAACCTCTATTAATTACCTCCTTACAGGCCCTGCCCCCCAAAATAGTCAACTTGGTGTTTAGGGCTTCAACACAGAATTTGGGGGAATAAATTCAGTTCCTAACACCCTCCCATTTTCCAGAGAGAGAAACTGAGGCTCCTCAGAAGTAGAAGATTCTTCTCAGCACACTTTGAAAATTAGGATCTGAGGTTGGACCAGAGACTCTGTGCAGTTCTGGTCAGAAGCTCAGCTGCTCTGGTGACTCAGTGACTGAGTGAGGTCCAGGGCTTGGCAAGGACCTCCAGGCCTCCACCTAGAACCCAGCACTCCACCTGTGCCCTGAGATGGGTGGGAAGTGCTGCTGGCATAGACATTGGCATGAATGTGGGCATTTTTTTCAAGGGGCTTTGTGAGCTGGAGCACAGAGCTGAGCAGACCCCGAGTGGTGATGGCAGTCTGTGCACATGGGATTAGGGAATGCCTGGGGTGCCGAGGGGACTGAGGTTCTGCGAGGGTAAGGCAGGGGAGTCTCAAGGCAGCAGAGCTTTGGCTTGGCTGTAGCAGCCCACATCTATCAAGTTCCTGCCACCTGGTGACTCGATAAAGCATCTATCAACCTTTACAAACCGACATGGCAGGACCCCCATGACCACCACTGGAGACAGGAGCTTCTGTAAGCTCCCAAGGTGACACAGGCTAGAACTGTTTGGCTCCAAAATCCACCCCCTGGCGCTGTGCTCCACTGCTTGGCCCTCCCAGCCCCTCCCTTCAAGCTCCTCTCTTCTCCTAGGCCAGGGCACAGCCCCTTGGTGATGCTGCTGGCTGGCCGGCCTCTTCCCACTGCCTGGGCAGGCGTGGATGGTTCTCGTCTCTGAGAGGAAGAGCGGGAAGGGAAATGTACGTCGTCGTGGCTCTCCCAGCCCTGTCCCCCAGCCAAACAGATCAAACGAGGTGACGGTGGGGGTGGGGGCTGGAATGTCCCAGGCTGTCTTTTCCCGAGTCCGGGAGCGGAAGCCCTGACAGCTAAGGGGATTTGTGGAAATTCCTGCGCGCATTGTTACCAGGCAAAGGAAGTGTCTCGGGGTTGAGCTCTCAATTTCTGCCCTGGGGAGCCAGGCCCAGTTTCCGCTTCTGAAGCTTGCTGGTGGGAAACCGAAGGGGCTGTTTCAGGTCCTCAAGGTGCGGGGGCTGCAGATCACCTCCATCCCTCCCTGCCAGAGGTGAAGGGGGCAGGGGGTCCAGCGAGCCAGACAAAACAGCCCCGGAATCTGTTCCGCCTCTTTTTCTTTCCACTGTGAGGCGGATGGCTCAGGGCCGAGGCCTCGAACGAACAGAAAACATTTTTCCAGGCCTGCTGGTATTTGTTTCTGGCACAATCAGCACAAGCAGATTAGAGAAATAAGTTGCATTTTTTGCGTCTGTGCTCGCCCTCTGGACAGGACCTTGCCACGTACGTCAGGGTGGCCCTCCTCGGCCATCAGTCCACTCTGATGTCCCTGCGTGGCTGTCCCACCTCTGCCAGCTGCCGAGTCACCTCCCCTTCTCTTGGGAAGGGCGTCATGAACTCATCGGGAAAGATATGCATGCATCCCTACATGTGTGTACATATGGAGATACCCGCTTACAGACGCACACGTGTGTGCGCCTAAGCCTGTCAGGCAGCCTCTTGTTTCCCTCCCGTAGCTGTCCTGTGGCTTCTGGCTCACTCTCTGAGGCAGGAGCGCTCAGTGGGAGTCCTGGCCGGGACCTGGAGGAAGGGGAGGCCGGCTCGGGTCCCCCCTGGAAAGTCTCCCTGGGAGCCAGACACCCAGGGCTGTACCAGGCAGCTCCACCCAGGCCCTGCCAGGAAAACCCTTTCCCAGGAAATCACCTCCAAGGTGTGACAGAAACCTGGCCCGGAGGGAAAGCAGGGGTGGGGGCCCACAAGGCCTTCTCAGCCCCCGCACTCGCTCTGGTTGGAAAGTGAGGGTCTATCAGCTTGGCTGAACAGCCCGAGTGGGAGGAACCGGCTGGTAACTTGGAAAAGAAAGGAATTTTACAAGATGAACACATTGAGCGGGAGGCACTCCCTTGCCAGGCTTTCTTCTTCCCTCCCCTCCTTCCTTCCGCCCTTCCTCCTCCTCCCTTCCCTCTCTCCTTTCTCTCTCCTTCTCCTGGAGAGAGAGGGCCAAACACGCCCCCCTTTAATCTCTCAGTGTGAGCACCAGGTAGGAGGATGTGAAGAGCCACAGGCCTTGGACCCAAAGATTACAACGTCGTTCCCCTCACAGACTCCGCTTCAGGGCGTCCAGAGTCGAACCGGTCCTATCTCAACCTCCAGCTCTTCTCTTCTCCAGCAGTGATGACAGGGCATCTGGGAGCCCAGCAGCCGCCCAAGGAAGAGGAGGATGCCTGAGAGAAATGGAATTTGGGGTCGTCTGTCTCGAGGAATCTTCTGTTTGGAAGAATTATTATGTCAGGGTTAACAGAAAAGTTATGCGTGAGTTTTTAAGCGGCTTATATCCATTAGGCTTCTGGGAAAGGGACAGCTTCCCAACATGTGGACTCTGAATTTTTCAGAATCCATGCTCCTCATGCCCAAATACACGTCAGGACTATGAAAACTTCATGTACAATGATAGGCTGTTATGAGCTAAATCGTACTGAGCAGTTGGTTGTGAGAGGTCATTTTATGTCTTATTTTTATTTCCGTCCACGGTTTATTTTTGCTCTGACATTTTATTATAATTTCTTCCTACGGTAGGTGAAGTGCTTGGGAAGTTAATTTAAACCAGCCTGACTCTCTGTGTGTTTTTTAATATTTGCTTAAGCTTTTATTGAGCTTGTCAGGCAAGTCAGTGTGCAAAAATGCAGCCGAAAACCCCTTTTTCCTTCTGCGGTGCCTGCGCATTAATACTAGGTGGTGACAACAAGATTCGCGCACACTTCAAATGGGGGATTATTCTGGGTTTTCAAGGAAATTTGAGCCACCTGCTTCAGAAACCTCTTAGTGACTTAGCAGGATGATGAAGGGTGTCTCCCGCTCAGCTGTTACTCTGAGTTCCAGCTCCCCTGGCCCCTTCCGACCTGGCCAGGCCCTGCAGGAGCAATTTGCATCACTGGTTGGAGTCCTGGGCTCAAGTTGTTCTCCCAGCTTGTGGCTTGGCCTCAGCCTGGGCCAGAGCAGCAGCTGTCATCTATCTGCCTGCGGGGAACTTTCCAGATCCACAGCAGGCCGACTTCCCCTGGGTTTGGGCTGCCCAGGCTGGAGCTGTTTATCATGGACAGCAGAATGACATGGGATCACCTTGAGGAAGTGGGTTGAGAGAGCCGATTGTGTGGCCTGCGTGTCAGGGAGCCATGCTACCCACAGAATCTGGCCAAGAAAGAAATAAAAAGTCAACATTTTCCAGCAGGCTGGAAGCGGCTGGATATTTATAGAGTCCAGGACTCCCTGGAAAAATGGTCCTTGTGGTGATGAGAAGCAGAAAAGGTGGCGGCAGTGGCGGCGGCAGCGGCGGTGGTGGTGGTGGTGGTGGTGGCGGTGGTGGTGGTGGTGGCGGCGGTGGTGGTGGTGGTGGCGGAGGGGGGCACAGTCTGATCTCAGCGAGGCTTAGGAAAAACCTACTTCCCCAAGCAAGAGGTTTCCCTGGCGCACAGTCCAAGCTGTCCATCCAACCTGACGTAGGAGTAGACTAGGCTCATATGTGTTAGCTGTGGAAGGAGTCTTAGTGATGGGCTGGACCAGCAGTTCTCAGAGTGTGGTCCTAGGTCAGTAGCCACAGCATCATCTGGGAACTTGTTAGAAGTGCAAATTCTCGGACCCCATCCCAGACCTGCTGACTCAGATACCCTGCCGGTGAAATCTAGGCTGTTTTCTCCAAGTCCTCTGGGTTATTCTGATGCAGGGTGCAGTTTGAACCACTGGTCTAATAAACCCAGTCATTTGATTGGTGGGTAAACTGAGGCCTGGGGTGTGTTGGGAGGAAGGAATGTCATGTCTCGTCCTCACTCATCATCCCTCACTTTGCTTGTGGTAGAACCAAGACCAGGCCCACTGGCTAAATGTCTTTCTGCTCCTTTTCTCCTGCCCATCCAGCTAGGACAGGCGGTGGTTCCTGGCATCTCACCAACTGCTATGGTTGATCCTCTCATCTCAGTTTGGTCCTCAGCTGCCGTATACCCTCTGCAAACTCCAGTTGGTTCTTCTTCGAGGGGCCATGTGGATCATTCAGATTTTGGCTTTTTGGTCAATGGTATGCATAGGAGCTAGATGAATTCTCTTTGACATTAAGCAAAGATCGGGTCCCTTGCAAGTTGTTGAGTTGGCTAAGTCTGGTTCCTGCCCTGCTGCACTTTCTTCTACAGGAGGGTTCTGTGTCTCTAGCCCCTACTGGTGGGCAACACATTCTCCTCCTTGTGACAGTGCCCCCTGGTCACGGATATGGATCCAGGGATAGGTTCCTGCCTGAGGGGAGATGGGCAGCTCCATGCTGGCCAGGAGTCTCCAAGACCTATAGGCTCGAAAAGATGGTCTGGGCCAGGAATCGAATAGTGACCTCCTGGCTCATAGGTTGACACTCGACCACTGAGCTGGGATGTAGTTATTTATATGTTAAAATCTCAATGGATCTCTATCTTAATATAAAACACTGGAAGCTGCTGAGCGTGGGCATGGGTCTAATAATTTCACTGGTACGGAAATCATTCACTCAAATTGAAATCAGAATGTATGAAGTTTGTGCAGCACAGTAGATTGTTATTAACTGTATATTTCTGAGCAGTCCTGAATGAGCTGGAGATTTAGAGGAAAGGTTTTAAAAGATTCCATAAGATGGCGCTCAGTGTAATTCAGCTTTGCAGTGATCCATTTGCTTGGTGATATTGCCATCACAGCCAAAGGACTTCTTCAAAAAGGAAGCAATTTGCCTCAGTAGTTGGCAGGAAAATACTTTTCTAGGGATGGGGAGAGATAAAAGCTGTAGGAGAGTGATTCGTGCTGAGGCGGTGACTCATCTTTCTTCTCCATCAGGACATTGTCCACCAGCCTTTGGTTTCTCCAAGGTCTCTCCTCTCCACCTCTGCCATTTGGCCCTGAATTAAGCTAGTCAGTATATAGCTCTTCCTGGAACATGAGACACCCCCTCATTCCCTTCCTCCATCTCTTACTTCCCATGAATGATGGCAAATTTGATGTGTCAACTTGACTAGGCTATGATGGTATTACCCAGACATTGGCTAAGCATTATTCAGGGCTTGCCTGTGATGGAGTTTCTGGACGAGATCAGCATTTGAATCTATTGAGTAAAACAGATTGTCTTCCCTAATGTGGATGAGCTTCATCCAATCCATTGAAGTCCTAAGAACTATTCCTGCCTGGCTGCTGGGCTGGGATATTGCTCTTTTCCAGTCTCAGACTCAGGAAAAAGCATTGGCTCTTCTTGAGTCGCAAGCCTGCCAGCTTTGGGCCTGGAATTTATATGATCAGTCGGTCTTCAGGCTTTCACCCTCATCCTGGAACTGCAGAATGACTCTCCTGACCACCAGTTTAGCGACTACAGATCTTAGGACTTCCCATGGGAACCAATTCCTTATAATAAATCTCTTTCTCTATATAGTATATACATCCCATGGGTTCTGTTTCTCTGGAGAACACTGACAAATACACCCCCATCCAACCAACCCACTTTTCTCCATCTCTGTAGTCACCTCCCTTTTCAATTTCACCATTATTTCTCACCTGCATAATAATCACTTTAATCTCCTCATTGATCTCTGTAATGGGTCAAATTGTGGCCCCCAAAATTCGCCCTTTTGAATGTCACCTTATTTGGAAAACAGGTCTTCACAGATGTAATTAAGTAAAGGATCTCATTCTAGACTAACTGGATGGGCCCTAAATTCCACAAGTGCCATCATAAGAAGAGGAGAAACATAGACACACTGGGAGAAGACACAGAAAGGAGGCCATGTGAAGACAGAGCAGAAATAGTGTTATGCTACCACAAGCCAAGGACACCTGGAGCCACCAGATGCTGAAGAGACGAGATTCTTCCCTGGAGATGCCAGAGGAAGTGTGACACTGTGATTTTGGACTTTTGCCCTCCAGAACTGTGAGAAAATAAGTATCTGGTGTTTTAGGCCACCAAGGTGGCAGCCCCAGGAAACTAATACAAATCCTCCTTCCCCTCTTGACCACTGCGACCCATTCTTTACCAGGCACAGTGGTCTTCAAGTAATACAAGCCCAATAATAACGTCCACTAAACTACTACAATTTTAAATAAAATATTTTATTGACTTTTAGACAGAGGGGAAGGGACAGGGGGATGGGGAGAGAGAGAGAAACATTGATATGAGAGTACAACATCAATTGGCTGCTTCCTGTACACATCAAGCCCGCAACCTGAACATGTGCCCTGACTGGGAATTGAACCAGCAACCCTTTGGTGCAAGGGATCACGTCCAACCAACTGAGCCACACCAGCTGGTCAAATACTACATTTAGTTTAAAAATCAGATTTAGAATAAGAAACAACTCCCTTCCCATAGCCTACAAAGCCCAGAGGAGCCAGCCCCTGATACCTCTCAGCCCTGACCCCTCTTTATACAGCCCTCTCCCTTACTTAGCACACAACTGTCCCCAGCCATCAGCCACAGTCTAAAGCACACCAAGCTCTCTCCTGCCTCCGGGTCTTTGTAAGTGCCATTCTCTCTGCCTAAGATTCTCTCCCCTCAAATCTTGTGGGGTTGGTCGCTTATTATCCGTCAGGTCTCAGTTTAAATGCTACCATCACAGAAAGGACTCCCTGCCCCATCTAAATGCTCTCCAACCACACCCCTGTACTAACCATACTCTCTCCGGGTTTGTTCCCTTCATACCCTCTGTCACAGTTGGCAATTAATTCATTTGTTAACTTGTAAGCCTGTTCCCTCCCCTCACCATGAAAGCAGGAACTGGACTTGTTTTGTCTCCCACTGTTTCTTCTTGAGAACTGATTGTGAAGGCACCCGTGCATAAATTGCTTCTTTCCGTTCTCTCGGTCACTCAATAAATGCATATTAAGCACTTATTTTTTTTTGTGCCAAATATATATAACACAGTCATGCTCAGTGACAAATATCAGGTTTTCTTTTCTTTTAAACTTAAACTTTATGTATTTTAAAAATTAGCTTTCAATGGAACACAATTCCAAAGGTAATCCAGCTACTCAGTTGAAGACTCTGTGCCAGTTATTAAGTTATTGTCTGGCAGGTCCAAACCCATCCTTTTTACTCAGCTTTTGGATGCTGCACCTGGGGCTCTGCAGGGTATGTTTCTGCTTTGTCAGCTGCCTCCTGTGAGATGATGCCCATGGCAGCGGCTGGGGGATAGTGAAGCCAGAGGAGGAAGGAGAAACTGGCTCCTCCTGTGGGCTTCCTGTGGTGTGAGCACCAGCGAGCATCCCTTCTTCATCCCGCCTCCGGAAGCAGTAGCTAAGTTCAGTTTGTAATTCTTCTAACACTGTAGTTCATGCTTCCTCTCATGACACCAGCTCCAGCCATCGGCGCGCGCTTCCTCAACGGTCCCTGTGCTCAAACACTAAGTTTTAACAATGAACTTCATTGCAACTCTCCCCTAAATATATTTTTCATTGCTTTGAAAGAGGAAGGGAGAGGAAGAGGGAGAGAAACATCAACGATGAGAGAGAATCATTGATTGGTTGCCTCCTGCACACACTAGGGATCAAGTCTGAAACCCAGGCATGTGCTCTTGACCAGAATTGAACTCTGATAACCACCCCCTCTCCATCCCCCTGCCACTTCCCCTCCCCGGTTCATAGGTCAACACTCAACCACTGAGCCAGCCTCTCCAGCCCGGCGCCCCTGTGTTTCCCCCACCCCAACAGGTGGTAGCAGCTTCCTGTAATTATTACTCCCATGAGACCTTGGAGTGTTTACCCTTCAGGTCCCCGCTTACCGATTTAACACGATTGTGTTAACACTTCTGTGCGTTACATTTTCTCTGTTCAAATGACCGCTGTGGTTGCTGCCTCCTGGGTAGACCCTGGCCGATTCAGCCTCCTTCCCACATCTGTCCCCAGTTCTCCCGGAGGCTCCCAGCGAACCAGTTTCTTGTGTACCCTTCAGAGATCAAGTGCATTGTTTGCGTCAGTCTCATCAAATACAGAATAAGATAGAAACCATCAGACTTTGTCAATCATTAAGGTAATGGTAACTACCTTCCTTGCTAGTACCAGGCACTCCATGGGGAAGATATTGTTATTCACCCCATTTTACAGGTGAGGAAACGTGACTGAATAGCTCACTCCAGGCCACGTGATTGTGAGTGTCTGACCGGGGTGTGAATCAGGCACACTGCCTTCTGCATCTCTCACTCAACCGCTTTGCAAAGTTGCCTCCCTGTGGTGTTGTTTAGAGCTTGATGCTACTTAACTCAGCGGGTTCTCAACCTGTGGGTCTCGACCCCTTGGGCGGTCGAACGACCCTTTCACAGGGGTCGCCTAAGACTGTCCTGCATATCGGATATTTACATTATGATTCATAACAGTAGCAATAGTACAGTTATGAAGAAGCAACGAAAATAATGTTATGGTTGGGTCACAACATGAGGAACTGTATTTAAAGGGCCATAAGTCTTAACTGGTGATTCCTACAAACCCCTATTCTCTTTGGATCTCAGTTCCAGTGTAAAATGGGTAAAAATAAATACCCACCTTACAGGTCTTTTCAAGATTAAGCGAGACAGTATATGAGAAGTATATGAAAGCACCTACTATAGTGTTTGTACAGAGTACTCCATAAATGTTATCTCTTATAATGAACATGATCACTGTATTTTCCCTACTCACTCAATCTGTGTCTGTTTCCCCCTCTTTAACACATGTAGGCAGTGGCGTGCTGGCAAGTGTTCGACAGCTAGCTTTCTGAAATTAAAACAAAGCCCAAAGTCCTAGTTTTTACTGATTTCTGTGGTGTAACTACTCCCACCATGGCCAATTTCAAGCTATGAGCATGATGACAACTGGCTTACAAATTTCCTGAAAATGTAACATTCTGCTCTTGAGAGCTGGTAGGAGGGGGTCCAGCACACCACTCCACGCAGGTCCTGGCAAAGAGCATTCTTTGCCTAATGAGAGCCTCAGAAACACCCAGCTTCCTGCTGCGTAGGGTTCAGGAAGGTGATTCTGAACCGCTGAAGAGCCCCCGACTCTTGCTCATGCAGCCATGCATCCCGCAGATATTCCTGAGCTCCTGAGATTTGCTCTCTCTGGAAGTGTTGCAGAAAGACCACAAAAACTAAGCGATGCTTTGAAGAGGTGGAGAAATCACAGCTTTAATACACACGCGGACTCTGGGATTAATCCAAATCAGAGTGGGGGTAGCACTCGAGAACCTTGCTTTATAAGTGCCCCTCGAGTTCATTGATTTGCAAATATACTCCCTCCCCCCAAGGCCCTGAAGGGAGAATTCCCCTCATCTACCCTTCCCCCAGATACAGGGCTCAAAAACAAGGCTCCCTTGCCTTACCTACCAGGGGACAGGGCTTTGTTTGGTTTAATGGCCTTGCAGAACCAGCCTTCCTCCTCAGAAGCACTTACCAAGAATGAAAACCTGCTGCCCTGGGCTTTGTCCTGGGCTGTCTCCCATTCTTGTCCAAGGAGCGTCCTTTTTCCTCCTCGTCCGCCCTTCCTTCCTCTCCTCCTGGCATCTTTACAGGGAGTCCAAACTTCTGTCCTGTGGGCGCCTCTTTCCCTGTGCTCCAAACCCTCACCCACGCAGGCCAGCCCTCTGGACTCCCCCAGTGCCGGCTCAGTTCAGGAGACACTCTCATGTTCCTCTGATGAACCATTGGTTTACCAGACCACCTATGTCTCTACAACCTGTCAGTAACTGTGCCCTTCACCCCTCTATCTGCCTGAGACGCAGTAGCACCCACCAGTCATCGGGGCCCAGTGTAGACCAAAAGAAGACCTTGAGGGACCCACATGTTACGTAGTGGTTTATAGCAAGTGTTAGACACTCAGAAGACCCTGGACTCAAAACTCAGCTTTATCAGTTATCATTTACCTGGTTATGTGCCCCGACCGGGAATGGAACCTGCAGCCTTTTGGTGCAGGGGAGGGCACCCAACCAGCTGACCCACATGGGCCAGGGGCACTCTCTCTTCTTTCCCTGTTAACGGAAGACTCGCCTTCTGGATAGTGGACTTTTATCATTGTATCATTTCTCTCTTATTTCCCCCTCTTTGTCTTTTTATTCTATTTTCTAGGAGAATTACTCAGTTTTATTATTATTATTATTATTATTATTATTATTTTAATCAATTTTCCCCTTTATTAAGATATTACAATGTGATCTTATCCCCACAATGTTCTCTCATCCCCCTACTCCTGCCCTCACCCTCACCCCCTGTTGTCCACATCCATCGCTTACGCTTATATGTATGCATACAAGTCCCCTCATCCCCACCCTCCCTTACCTTCCCTCTGAGTTTTCAGCATCTGATCGATGCTTCTCTGTCTCTACATCAGTTTTTGTGAATGACTCAGTTTTACCTGTCAATAGTTTATAATTGATGATACCTATTTATAATTCCTAGAAGTTTTTTATTCTCTGAGTATTCCTTTTTTTGTGGAATACTGTTCTTTTTTCACAGATGCAAAAAATCTCTGGAAATAGTAATGAGTTTTTATTTATTTTTTATTTTTTAAAATATATTTTATTGATTTTTTACAGAGAGGAAGGAAGAGGGAAAGAGAGCTAGAAACATTGATCAGCTGCCTCCTGCACACCCCCTACTGGGGATGTGCCCGCAACCAAGGTATATGCCCTTGACTAGAATCGAACCTGGGACCCTTGAGTCCGCAGGCCGACGCTCTATCCACTGAGCCAAACCGGTCAGGGCAGTAATGAGTTTTTAAAAGATATTTCTTCTTCATGCACTATTTCTGCTTCCTCCAAAAGGCTTTGTTACGTTTGCATTAGCCTCTGCCTTTCCGTTGGCCTTCCTCAGATGTCTAGATGACCCTTGTTTGTTCATGTTTTAAAAGGAGGCATCTATGGAAAGCTCTGAGTACATGGGGCTTATTGATGGTGGTTTTTGTCGTATGTTGATCTGGCCAGCTCCTCCATTGGGAAACTCCTGATTTTAGTATTTTGTATCTTTCCTCTTAGGTGGTCAAATACCCCAGAGAAGGGATTTCAAGTCTCCTGCCAGGAGAGGATAGCTGGCTGCCTGCATTCTGAAAACCAAGGTAGGAAAGAGGGCTGGGGGGGTGGGGAGGGGAGAGCGAAGGTCTCAGCATTCCGTATGTCAGTGTTACTTGATTCCTGTTCTCCCGTGGTACCCTCATCCTCGCTGGGGTGAGGAAGAGGGAATACTATGGCTGACTGGAGTGGGGATCCACCAGTTCTTAAACAAACTTTTAACCAGGCCCTGCTTTCAGCTCTCCCAGCCCCATGTTAGGAAATAACTGCTCCCTACCCAAGCCCTTGGAGGTCGTCTGAGCTATAATCCAGCTGCTCCTTGGTTTTCCTCACAGATAATTTAGGATTCTGCTTTCTCAGGTCTGCAAAGTCCAGTAATATTCATTCTAGCGTCCCAGCTTTTGTTGGTGTGAGTTCAATACCTACTTTCTTTAACTTGTAGCCGTATCAATTTTTTCATTCATTGCTTTATGTTTGTATTTAACAAATATTTATGAGCCTGCACTATGTACCATTGTTTGGCTTTTTAAAACATCAATTTACTCTTACAATGGAGTTTTGGATAGGAGCAAACACATTATGTATACTCAACCTTCCATCCTTACCTGGAAGTAAAAATCTCTCTCTCTCTCTCTCTCTCTCTCTCTCTCTCTCTCTCTCTCTCTCTCTCTCTCTCTCTGTCTCTCTCTCTGTCTCTCTGTCTCTCTCTCTCTTTCCCTTCCTCCCTCCCTCCCTCCCTCCCTCCCTCTCTCTAATAGTTAAAAAGGGAATGAAATAAAAAGGTGAAGGGATTGAGAAGCACAGATTGTTGGTTACCAAATAGTCATGGGGATGTAGAGTACAGCGTAGGGAATATAGTCAATAATCTATAATAATAAAAGCATAATATGCTAATTAGACTGAACGTCCTACGTACAAAGCCAGGGCTGCAAGGGAAGCCCGGGTCCCAGGTGCCTGCTGCTGGCCAGAGGGAAGCCGGTGCCAGCAGCTGGGGGAAGGAGCCTACGCTTGCATGAATTTCGTGCATAGGGCCTCTAGTAGTATAATAACTATGGATAGTGCCAGGTGGGTACTGGAAATATCAAGGGGAACACACTTTGTAAAGTATATGATGGTCTAATCACTATACTGTACACTTGACACTAATATAAAATAATATTAAATGTAAATGGTAATTGAAAAAAATAAAATATATATTTTAAAAAGAATAAAAAATATTTACCTATGGGATTGGGAAACAATTAAGATAATGCATGTTAAATACCCAGCACACAATACCTAGTACATATATGCCCAATAAATTGTTAGCACTATGGTTATTGTTTTACTTTTTACTGGTCTAAGGTAGACCCAAACTGGTTGGTTAAGGATTATATCGAAATTCTGTTTTGTTGAGAGCAGTTATGTTCAAGTACATTATACACATTATGGATTATGTTACAAATTTAAAGGTTTTGGCTGACCTCTCACCAGGCCATTAGGAGAACACCCGGAGGACCCAGTCTCAGCTGCAGGAGAGCCCCATGAAGTTAGGGTGGTGTCTATGCTAGGAAAGGAAATCCTACGCAGTGGTCCAAAGTCGGATGGACATCTCTTTGAAACGTTCACTACTGGTCCCCTCCACTAGCATAACATTTGAAATTTATTCAACAAGTCACACTTTGTTGCCACAATTATTCTCATGTCAACCCTAACAGGTAGGCAGAGCTGGTGGTGCTATTCCGTTTCTAACAGGAAGTGATGGGCCTTGTCTACTGATGTGTGCTCGACAAGTAGCAAGCCAAGGTTGGAACTTAGGGTTGTTCCTTTTTCTATCCAATTCTACTAAACAAGAGGAACCCAAGAGTCCTGAACGTCTACTCATAGTCATAACAAAGTCTAGGAAATGAGTTGTTGCTTTAGGTCAGGAATTCAAGAACATCTTGATTGGGCAGTACTACTTGGTGTCTCTTTATGCAATTTCAGTCACATGTCAGCTGGGACTGCAGCCATCTGAAGGCTTGACTGAGGCCAGAGGATCAAATATGGCTGACTCACATGCCTGACAAGTTAGTGCCGGCTGATGGCTTACAGTTGACCTTTGGCTCTTGTAACAGCTACCTAGTGCTGCATAACAAATTTCTCCTAAATTAAGAGGCTTAAAACCACTCATCTTGGTGTTTCTTTAAAAAATGAAAATAGGATGGGGGCATAGAGTGGGTTAGTTGCAAGATTAAACCTTTCTAGGATCTCTAGCTATTTTGCTCAGTGGATAGAGCATCAGCATGCAGATTGAAGGGTCCCACATTTAATTTTGGTCAGGGGCACATGCCCAGGTTGTGGGCTCAATCCCCAGTGTGGGGGTGTGCAGGAGGCAATTAATCAATGATTTTCTCTCATCATTGCTGTTTCTATCTCTTTCTCTTCCTCTCCCTTCCTCTCTGAAATCAATAAAAATATTAACAACAACCCAAAAACACCTTTCTAAGAAACAGCACACATGTCCCCAAGGGCATTGACACCACCAAATGCTAGCAAGGATGTGGAGCAACAGGAACTCTCATTCATTGCTGGTGGGAGCACAAAATGGGGCAGCCACTCTGAAACACAGTTTGTCAGTTTCTTCCGAAGCTAAATATACTCTTATCGTCTGATGCAGTGATTGTACTCCTTGGTATTTATCCAAATGAGTTGAAAAGTTATGTCTGCACAAAAACCTGCACGTGAGGGTTTGTGGAGTAATTACCAACATATGGAAGCAACCAAGATGTCCTTCAGTAGGTACAACCAGCCAATGGAATACTATTCACTGATTTAAAAGAAATGAGCTATCACCCAACTGGTGTGGCTCAGTGGTTGAATGTTGACCTATGAACCAGGAGGTAGGTCATGGTTTAATTCCTGGTCAGGGCACATGCCTGGATTGTGGGCTCCATCACCAGTAGGGGGCATGCAGGAGGCAGCCAATGAATGATTCTCTCTCATCATTGTTACTTCTCTCTCTCTCTTTCTCCCTTCCTCTATCTGAAAACAAACAAACATATAAAAATATATTTTTTAAATAAAAGAAATGAGCTATCAAGCCATGAAAAGACATGGAGGAAATTTAAATGCATATTACTCAGTGAAAGCAGCCAATCTAAAGGGCTACATAGTGTATGATTCCAACTCTATGACATTCTGGAAAAGTCAAAACTATAAGGACAAGATCAGTCAGTGGTTGCCAGGATTCTAGTGGGAGAGTGAGAAAGAGTTGATTAAGGGGATCACGAGATTTTTAGAGCAGTGAAACTATTCTGTATGATATTGTAATGATGGATGCAGGACATTCTACATTTGTCAAAACCTATAGAATGTACAACACAAACGGTGAACCCTAATATCAGGTATGGACTTTTGTTAATAATAATGTATCAATATTGGTTCATCAATCATAACACATGTATCACACTAATAATGCCAACAATAGCAAAATAATGAGGGAGAGAGTGGATAGGGCATGTGGAAATTCTCTGTACTGTCTGGTCAGGTTTTTTATGAGCCTAAAACTGCTCTAAAAAAAAAAAAAGTCTATTAAGAAAAAGGATTGGGACATGAATGGATTGGAAACATAGCCCAGAGGACCCTGAAGGCTTTGTGCTACATGTTCTCTGAACAAATCAACCTTGAGGGGAAAACGTTTCAAGGATAATGATGCATTTCGGATAATATCTGCACCATCCTGAAATGAGAACCCAGTTTGGGTGACTTTGAGATTGTTTGGAGACCTGTATTTTTAATACATCTGAGCCAGAGGAAGGAAGAGAAGCTATTCACATTCCTAAGTTTTCTCTCCTGTCTTGCTCTCTCTCTATTATCATTACAATATTTTGCTTCAGAGTCTGTGCCATGAAGCCCCAGAGACCCAAAGGAGACCGGAAACCGATTCTAAAAAGACAGAATGAGTCATACTCCGTGAATAGGGATTCTCACAGAAGGGCATTGTTCAAAAAGCCACACTGATAGCCCCAGCCCCGCACCCACCTTGGTGACTCACACCATCACCTTTAGACTGGAATTGCAGCTGAGGCCACCGAGCCCACAGAGATTCCTGGGAGGCAGACAACACCTCAAATAACCCAACTGGCCACTGACAGTTGGCGCTGCTCCACGGAAACCTCAAGGAAGAACTGCACCTGGCAGCAGTGGCAGCAGAACCAGACATGGCCTGCGGCAGATCTAGAAAGCCCCCTCCCTAGACATGGTGCTCAGCGGTTTAGAAATCTCTCATAGAATGCTTCCATTTGACAAATTTTATTCTTATTTGCTGAGCGCTTTCTTTTTCGTGAGACACGCTGTGTGCCTATGTACTCGGTGTTGTGCAAGGATTAGTAAGGAATATTACTAATTGTCACCAAGTGCTTGCATCTTTCTGATGTGTGTACAGACAGATAAGTGGAGTCCCAGAGCTGACACGGAAATAGTGTGAAACTCAATGCCAAGATGGTGGGTGTTTTCTGGTTGCCTCTGTAGCATCCACTTGACTAACAGTCTGCTGACTGTTCTCTGGGCTCGTCGTGCCTGCCTAGGCTCAGGTTTGGTTGGACTTGGCCTCCAACCATAGCTCCAGGGTTGGATCCTGATTCCTGGATCAATCAGTATATCCCATCCCATGTCCATGGTCATTGTTTGAAGAGAGGCATGTGTCTCCAATTCAAGCCAAAGGCAGAGGTGAAAACTCAAGTAATACAGGAGCCACTGGAAAAACCGTGTTCCTCCTTCTAGAATGGAAAATGCAAAGGCCTATAATTTAAACCTATGGAGGATGAAGCGGACAATGTGGAAGGCAGAGCAGAGAGACAGAAAGAAATGAGTCCTGTATGATATCCCTTGAAATGCTGGATCAAACCTCACCTGAAGGCAAGTACTTCGTGATTTTATTTTAGAGACATCCAGTCATAAATTCTCTTTATTGTTTGAGCTGGGTTTTCCCATCATTTGTAACTGAGTGTGTCCTAACTTGTAGTGAAGAAAAAAATAGAGGAACAGGATAAGAAAGTGATGGGTGATATTTATTATGTCTCCATGAAGCACAAGGAAGTGGACCACACATGTGTGTGCAAGTGATAAAGCTCCCTGAGGCTACTTAGCATCTGAACCCCCTCCTATGCTTGGGGAGCCCCCACTATAAGAATTCTGACGGAAGGACCTACCTCCCACACCAGAAGCCCACCTCACCATCCTCCTTGATTCCTGCTTATTTACAAAGCTGGATTTTTTTTACTTTCCTGGTAATTTTGCAAACTACAGAGTGATCTCTAAATAAACCCCTTTTCTGCCCAATCAGAATTGCTTTCTGGTGTTTGCAAGTGAGGACCCTAACTGACTACCCAAGGTGGAGGTCAGTACTACTAGGAAAAGAAGGGCTGGTCAGAACTGATCAGGAGAGAAAGCTGCAAATGTCTCCTGGAGAGAAACAGCCTCCATGTCCAGTGTACGGGGTGTGGGGACAGACATATCGATTGAATCAAGCTCTGTCATTTATTACATTAGTGAATGAGCACAAGTGACCTAAGCTCTCTGAGCCTCCGAGTCTCATCTGTAAGATGGGTGTGACACCCATCTTAGGGTGCACCTACCTTACAGCACAGTTGGAGGATTAAATGAGTTCCTGGTCAGATTCTGGCATAGCTGTGGCCTTTAGGGATTGAAACTGTTGTAATTACCCATAGCTCAAGAGGTGATCCTGCTCACGGTGGGTCTACTTGTTTTCCCTCTTTACTTTCCATTCATAGCAGAAAGGGAGAAAACATTCCAGATGTACAGCGGGAGAAATTTAAATTGGATCCAGGCAGCAGTGTGCTGGTAAATGTGTAGCAACCAGCTCTCCAGGGAGATAAAAGCACTGATTTGTAGCACTTGCCCATTACCACGGTGTAAATACTCTTTCTGTGGCTGAAACCAAGCAACTAACATGATGTTGCTGAACATGGAGGTGGGAAGAGTTGTGCTCAGTCAGCTCTTAGGAGCCAGTGCCTGCATACCACTGGACCAGAGAGGGAGAACCGGCTGCAGATGCGGGAGAGTTGGAGGAAACAGGTGGTCCCTGAGCCCTGGGAGAGATTGTCAGACGAAACCGCTTAAGAACTGTTGACACGTATGGGGGCGGGGCAGGGGAGCACCCACGTTATGCTTTGGCTTAAAACTCAAGAGTCTTTTATTTATTTGTTATTGATTTCAGGGAGGAAGGGAGAGGGAGAGAGGGAGAGAGAAACATCAATGATGAGAGAGAATCATTGATTGGCTGCCTCCAGCATGCCCCACACTGGATATCGAACCCTGACCTCCTGGTTCATAGGTTGATGCTCAACCATTGAACCATGCCACTTGGGCAAGAGTACTCTTTAAATGACAGCTTTTACTACACTTACAGCCAGTCCACTTCCAGAACCTGTCTATTTCTTCTTTAAAATCTCGCCTGTATCCATCTACTCTTCCCCTCCTGTTAACCAGAGCCACCCCAGCCCATGGGCTCAACTTGTCAACTCTAAAACAGTGTCCCGTCATTCTGTACCAGAATGGACCAGGTGTGCCAGCCTCAGCCGGTTTTCAGAACGTCATCCCTGCTCAGGGTTTACCATCCTATGGCTCCAGGTTTGCCATCCATCTACTGTAAATGCCGCTGCTTTGCTATCCCAGCCTTCACCTGGCCGCACTCAGCCTGCAAGTGACCTGCAGACGTGTCTCGTCTACTTATGAGCTCTGAGGCAAATTACAGAGCATTCTCAGCCTAAACTCCCTTGCCTCTACCATGGTGAGAAGAAAAGAACTTTCTTTGGGGCATTTCAAAGATTAAATAATCCTATTAAGGGCTTGGAAGAGTCCCTGGCCTGCTGGGAAGGCTGAGTTGAGTATTTGGCTCTGTGACGATGACGATGACTAGGCTGCTAATGGTTATGGTAGCTGTGGAAGGAAGGTTTCCCTCCCACCTGCAATCCTTCCTGCTTTCCTTTGCTGTCACAATGCCTCTTTCCCATCAGCGTAACCTCTATTTTCTTCTGATACACTTTTTCTCTGCACTTATTAGCTCCTTTCTCTCTGCGCTTCTGAGGCAATTACACCCCCCATGGAACATTTAATTCAATACTGTCCCTACTGTTCCCTGTTGATGTCAACCGTGTTTTCCTGGCTCCTCTCTAAGCATCTTTCAGGGAGTGGCCTCTCTCCATTTTCTCCCCTGAAGGGTCTTAGATCAGAAACCGCAGAGCAGCGGCCAAAGTGGTCGATGCTGTTAACAGTCCGAAACTGAGCCTGGAGCTTTACCTGCATCATGTCCTTTCATTCTGTTTTCTTCATCCAACCAAGATTTATTTGAGCACCAGCTATGTGCTAGGTGCTGGGGCTGCACAGGAAACAGGACAAGAGTCTCTATTTCCCAAGATCTTGCAGGAAAGCGAGAAGAGCTGGCCTTAACCACACGGTCACCTGAGCCAGTGTCCCATGACGCGAGGTACCAAGTGCTGTGAAGGGAAAGCAGGGAGGTGACAGAATAAAACCAGCCTGATCGAGGTAGGGGCGAGGTCAAGGCAGAGACCTTGAAGTTAAAACGGGAAGGCGTTACTCGAGGGAAGAAGTTTTCCAGCTTCCCAGGAAGCTGGTAGACCGGGTGCTGCGTGGACCGGCTCAGAGTGCTGAGGAGCTAAGACAGGTTCAAATAGGTGGAGGGCCGAGCAGGAGGGACAGGGCAGTGAGCAAGGCTGGTCCAGCAGGGAGCCCAGGGCCTGTGGGCATCCCAGGCTGGTTGGGTATTTTGATCTCTGTCCTCAGAATGGAAAACATTTAATCTTCTCAGAGGTAGCTACTATTATCAGCCCCATTTTATTATTATTACTGGAGGCCTGGTGCATGAAATTCATGCATGGAGGGAAGGGGTATCCCTCAGCCCAGCCTGCACCCTCTCCAATCTGGGATCCCTTGAGGGATGTCTGACTGCCTATTTAGGCTTGATCCCTAAACTGGCAGTCAGACATCCCTTTCACAATCCAGGTCTGCTGGCTCCCAACTGCTCGCCTGCCTGCCTGATTACCCCTAATCACTTCTGCCTGCCAACCTGATCACCCCCTAACCACTCCCCTGCCAGCCTGATCGACACCTAACTGCTCCTCTGCTGGCCTGATTGCTACTAACTTCCCTTCCCTGCCAGCCTGGTTATCCCTAACAACCCTCCCTGAAGGCCTGGTCTCCCCACACTGCCCTCCCCTGCAGGCCTGGTTGCCCCCAACTGCCCTCCTCTGCTGACCCAGTCACCCTTAACTGCCCTCTCCTGCAGGCCTGATGAGCCCCAACTGCCCTCCCTTTCAGGCCTGGTCCCCTCAACTGCCCTCTCCTGCTGGCCATCTTGTGTCCACATGGGGGCGACCATCTTGTGTGTTGGAGTGATGGTCAATTTGCATATCACCTCTTTATTAGATAGGATTATTTAAATTAAATCTTTATTATTGAAAGTATTAGATATGTTCCCTTCCCCCCCCCATTGACCCCTTCTCACCCCACTCCCACGCCCTCCCTCCTGCCTTCACTACCCTATTATCCATGTCCACAGGTTATGCATATATGCATACAAGTTCTTTGGTTAATCACTTCCCACTCACCCACCTTCCCACAGGCAGTTTGGGGCTTTTCTCTCGGGAGGGCCACCTGAGGTCCCCTGGGAAGAAGGAACCGGGTTGGTGGGAGTAAAGATGTCAGCAATCCTGACGTCATGGCTGGATGTTTAGGCTGCAAAGCACTGGATCCCACTGCTGCCTTCATTCCCAGGCTCTGCAGAGCTAAAGAGAAATCTCTGCAGTTTGTGTTGTTTTCCTCAGAAGAAAAGGTGGTGGTGTAGGGTGAGCACTGGTGCAATACTCTAGCTGGATCATCTTGGCAGAGGAGCCGGCACAAAGAGCCTGAGGAAGTCCCGTGGAGACAGGATGTGCTTGGGAATCTGTGAAACAGGCCGCATTTGTCTTCTCAGCTCCTCAGAGTCCCTTCGGCCTAAGACCTCTTTCCTTTCTCACCCGGAGGTTTCTCACCAGGAGAGCTGTTCTGGAGCCCCTGCCTTGGGCCTCCCTAGGACTCCAGGTTCCCCGCCAGGCCTCTGCGGCCCCTCCCAGGACATTAAAACTTATGTAAGATGTTAATAGGTGACAATGACACCTCCCAGGGCTTGGGACCCCAGGAGGTGGTTAAGGGTGGGAATTTCAGGCACCAAATGGAGGTGGCCTTTTGGCCCCCCTTAAGTCACCCCGGGGACAGAACACCTTTTATTTCCAGAGTCTTCCATGGTATGGAGATTTCTTTTCATCCCTCGTTGTTAAAACCCTCTTGTGTTGTAGAGAGGAAGGAGCTGGAAGCTCAGCGGAGGCAGAGGGGCCTAGAGGGGCCGGCAGACCAGTGAGAAGTGGGAAGAAAAGGAGGCAATCAAACCTCTTGCCGATTTCCTTCCAAGAAGGGTCCATTTGTTCGCCCTGAGCCTAGCCCTTTGGCCAGGACTTGACCAGAGGCCCTTGGGTCAGGAGGCTGCCCCCTTTATGGCCTTCTAATGGAACTTCCTTCCTGCCACTTGACCAAATGCCCCTGCCTGCCGGGAGGGGGTAGCGCCAGAGCTCTCCTTGGGTTTGCCCAGGGACCCCTCCCCGAGCCTCACCCCACAGGAAACTAGCACCTGGGGCTGGAAGGGGAGGACCTGCCTGCATTCCCACCGGCTCTTGTGGCTGAAAGGGCAAGAAGGTTCCCTGCCTTCCCTGCTCTATGGAGATACTCCCCGCCTAGCCTTTCTCTTCCTATCTGTTCTCCTGCGGCTTGTCCACATTGTGTTTTAAGCTTCACCATCATTTGGTCAAGACAGGTTGACTGTGGTTTCTATACTGTAGAAATGGTGTTGACTGGTTCTAGGAGCCGCTGACCCCCACCTTTCATCCCCCCCGCAAGCAATGCTTTTACCTCATCCTTAGCCCCCTGCCTCCTTTGACTCTGTTCACCCCCTCTCAGCAACCTTGAATCTTTCCCTCCTTTTCCTGTCTTCTTTGCCACACTCCAGCTATGCGTCTACTTGGCTAGTCTCTGACCTGTCGCCTGCCTCTCTATTCCATCCTGTGAATGGCCAGCACATTCGTTTCCCCAATAATAGTTGCTCCCATATTGAGTGCTTAGTCTTCACAGCAAGCATTTGGTGACAGTGTGCCATGAATCAAGAAGTCTGGTAGAAACTTTCATTAAGCCGTCGGTACTACCGCTCCGTTTCGCAGTCGAGGAAGCAGACAGGTTGTGTAATTCGCCCAGTCACACAGCTAATATGTGGCAGAGCTAGGATTTGAATGCAGTCAGCCTGGATGCAGGGTCTGCACTGCTAACCGTCATGAACATGGAAATGAAAAATATTTTTCCTGTTTATTATAAAGAAGGCACTAGGCTGGGCACCAGGCATTTAAGCCTGAGCAGGGTGGAACCGGCTTCCTCCCGCAATTCCTCCCTCAGGAAGCTGATGGGAGATAGGAAGGGTGGTCTCGGAAGATGGGTAAGGCGAGCCCAGACAGGACAACTGCAGGAGAGGGCAGAGTACGTGCCGCGGAGAAGATACACACAGAGGGCTTTTCATGCCAAGGACAGAGGATAGAGAAGCCACGTCCGGTTTGGGAGGCTCGGGAAGTCAGGAAGAATTCCAGGGAGGCGTTTGGGTGGGGATCGTTTGGAAGGG
>PVJC01015104.1:9688-35616 GCA_004026665.1 Murina feae
CGCACACTCACACATACATATACCGTGGCTGTTGTTGCTACCTTCACTGTGTGATTGCCAAAGCTTCCTTTCTTCCAAAGACTTCCTGCGCGGGGTCACCTGCCACTTGCCTTTACAGAAACTTTTTTTACATCAAACCAGAAGACACAGCAGGTACAGATAGGAGGGACATGTTGCATTTCTGAGACAAGGGCCCAGCTCGGTGGTTGCCAGAGGCGTGGTGTACACCATGAGGGCTCTGGAAGCTAATGTTGAGTTTCCGCTACTGTCTGATGTCAGTGCTATTAGAGATGACGTGGAACTGCAGTGAAGTTCAGTAAGCACTGTTTTAGGCATGGTGGAACAGGGGTTGCTTCAGAGTCCCCAGTTTCTGTGTTTGAGGCTGTGAACCCTTAAGGTGTCCTTGATCAAGTCACTTAACCTCTCTGGGGTCTTCATTTCCTCGCCCATATAGTGGAATCAACATTATCATCATCATAGGGTTGGGAGATACTGTGTGAACAGACTGAAGTGTAGCATGCCTGAAACCACACAAATCTCAGTGTCTGCACTGAATGCACACGTTTGTCTAGGGCAGCGGTTCTCAACCTGTGGGTCGCGACCCCTTTGGCAGTGGAAGGACCCTTTCACAGGGGTCGCCTAAGACCATCCTGCATATCAGATATTTACATTACGAATCCTAACGGTAGCAAAATTATACTTATGAAGTAGCAACGAAAATAATTTTATGGTTGGGTCACAACATGAGGAACTGTATTTAAAGGGCCAGAAGGTTGAGAACTGCTGGTCTAGGGCAACAATTCCCAGGGAAGAAGAATAAACACCTTAGCTGCCAAGAAGAATAAACACCTTAGTTGACATATTTCACATGACGATCTAATTTTGTTTTTTAAAAAATGCCTTTAGAGTCGGACTACCTTCTACTAACCAGAAGCTTTGCTGCCATGGCCTCATACTCCCAGATGATGCAATATTACATCAGTCTATATTTTTACTTGAATGACCCAAGGAAGATAAAAATAGCATATTTGTTCATCCACTGTCTACACTGCTAAAGCCTTTGAGCTGCACTATCCAATTCAGAAGCCACTAGCCATATGCAGCTATTTGATTTAAATGTCATTAAAATAAGAACATTTCCTTGGTTGCACTAGCCACTTTTCAAGTGCTTAATAGCCACGTGTGCCTGTCATGGGCAGAAGAGATAAAGAACATTTTCATCATCAGAGGAAGTTCTAGTCAACAGTACTGCTTTTCACAGGTAAAATAACTGATATCATATATCTTAACTAATAAGCAGTGGAATCAAGATTCAAACAGGTCTGGTTTCTAAAGCATCATTTAAAAAATAACTAGACCAGATTGCCTCCATGAAATACAGAAACAGATTAGTAAGACTTGGCCCCTTGTATCTGATGGCCTTGAAGCAGTATTTCAGTCAATAACAGAGTAAGGGGAAACTTTAAGCTTCAGATTCAGCATATAGAGACCTTGGAAGTTATCACTCCAATCCTTACAAGGAGAAAAAAAACTAGACAAGCTGAAAACCAATGACTTTTCTTGCACACATCAGAGAACTGAGGTCATAGGGGAAACTGCCATTCCAACATCTGTAGAGGCGGGCATATCTATAGAGACAGTCTATTTACCTGGAGCAGAAACCTCCAGTAGAAACACTTAAATGGTAATTTGGAAAAATTGCTAGAGGCAGAGTGTAGAGTAGCATGAGAGGTAGAGGCTCATGGGAGCTGCACTCACTGTGTTTGTAGGAGCAGGAGTCATAGGGCTCACACTTCCTTAGGCTTCCCCCCTCCCCAGAAACCCCACCATATTCCCAAGGTGAAAATTGGGCACGGAGAGTGGAAGAGTAATCTTTGTGAAATCTATTATCTTCTTCATAACAAAGGCCTCCTCTTCGGTGAAGAGGACTTAGCCAGAGCACAATTCTGAAACTTCATCCTAGATTTCTCCCCACTGAAGCCCCCTCTTGTCTTTGATTGTGGGGGAGGAAGGAAATGCTTCAGGTATCAAGGCTTCAAGTAAATAGGAGTGCTACAGCCAGGGAAGGGAGTGGAGGACAGGAGGGAAAACTATATCACTGGAGAAATATTTGTGAAAGTCACAACCTCAAGGCACTGGCCCACTTAAAAACTGAGATTTTGTCATAACATTAAATGTTATTTCCCCTCCCTACACCTTATCATCACATTAACAGAGCTCTACTATAATAATAGTAGATTATAGCTGAAAGAACTGCAAAACACAGACTCTAAAGAGGAGTACTTAGAGAAGTCCAGTCAAGAGGAAAGAAAAACAATGACAGAAGCGAAATTTGAAGTCTCTGGTATCTATAGCCAGAACAAACCTCAGATACATCCCAACTCCTAGATTAACATAAGTCCTTATTGTAACAACTTCAGTTCCTATTAACTGATATAATATGTCCAGGGTTGTTGTTTTTTGTGTGTGTGGGGGTTTTTTGGGGGGAGGAGGGGATTACACAGCAGGACAAAAGAAAAAATATAATCTGAAGAGACAAAGGAAGCATCAGATCCATACTCAGATGTGACACAAATGTTAGAATTACCACACAGGAAACTTAAAATAACTATGATTAATATATTATGGGTTTTAATGGAAAAAGTAGACAACATCAATAACATACAAATAATGTAAGTAGAGAGACGAAAACTCTCAGGATGAATCAAAAGGAATTCTAGAAAAACTGTAGCAGAAATGAAGAATGGCTTTGATGGACTCATCAGTATATTCATCACAGTCCAGGCAAGAATCAGTGAGCTTAAATTCAAGGTAATCAAAACTTCAAAAACTGAAACACAAAGAGATAAAAGAATGAAAATACAATGTAACATCCAAAAATTGTGGGAAAATATCAAAAGGTATAACATTACACATAATTAGAAAATGCTAGAAGGAGAAGAGGGAATGTAGCAGAAGAAATATTTGAAGTAATAATGGCTAAGAATTTCCCAAAATTAATGACAGACACTAAACTACAGATCTAGGTAGCTCACATAACAAGGAAAAATAAAACCACACTTAGGCATATCATATTCAAACTGCAGAAAACCAAAGACAAAGCAAATCTTGAAAGAAGTTCAGGGATAGAGAGAGACACCTCAAATATAGAGGGACAAATATAAAAATTATATCACACTTCTCATCAGAAAGCACACAAGCAGGAAGACAGCGGAGTGAAATATTTAGAGTTAAAAGGAAAAACCACCAACCTAAAATCCAGCAAAATCATGCTTCAAAGTAAAGGAAATAAAAAGCTTTCTCAGAAAAACAAAAATTGAGAGAATTCATTACTTACAAACCTTTCCTGGAAGAAATGTTCTTTAGCAGAAGGAAAATATTAATAGGTCAAAAAACTCAGATCTACATAAAGGAATAAATGAAGATAAAATCTTTCTTAGTTTTCTTATTCTTAATTTATCTAAAACATAACTTTAAATCAGTAATAGTAGCAATATATTGAGAGATTATAACATACAGGTAAGTAGAGTAAATGTCAGCCATGTCACTTGGGACAGGAGGTAGAAATTGGAAATACTCAAGTATAACCATAATCCACATGAAGCATACAGTATCATTTGAAGGTGAACTTAGATTAGGTTAGGTTATATTGTAAGTTCAAGGGCAACTGCTAATTTTTTTAAAAGAAGTTAATACCAAGAGTTATATAGAATGGAATGATATAAATTCTCAAAATGAGACAAGGCAGAGAAGAGGGGGGAAACAAAGAAGAAATACAACAACTAAAGAATAGTTATAACCATGATAGATATTAATCCAACTATATCAGCAAGTACTTTAATATGAATGGTATATGTACCAATTAAAAGACAGTGACTGTAAGAATAGATTAAGAAAATTTAAGTTTCAGCTATATGTTGTCTACAGAAGCCCACTTAATTTTTTTCCTTATTTCTTAATAGTTTTCATTTTATTGTTTCAGAAGCCCACTTTAAATATAAAGACTCAGATAGGTTAAAAATACAGTGCTAGAGAAAGGTCTATCATGCCAACACTAATCAAAAGAAAGCTGAAGTAGCTATATTTCAGATATGGCTGACTTCAGAACAAAGAAAACTATCAGGAATAAAGAAGGACTAAAGGAATCCATTCTGTAAGGAGACATAACAATCCTAAACATGTATGCACCTAACAACAGATCATTAAAATACATGAGGCAAGCATTGATAGAACTAAAAGGAGAAATAGACAAACCCACGATTCTCATTGGATATGGAATAGTCAGAGGTAAGGAGCAAGATGATAATACTCTGGGCAGAGTCATATTCCAACTTTTATAAGGATAGCTCTTCAAGAATTCTAGAGGTTAAGTTGGAGAGAGAAGATATTGGAGATAGGGAGATCTCCTCCACCCAGGGAACTGATGTAAGTCTGTTGGCAAGAGGCTTTGAATAGGATAGAGGCACAAGGAGAAAAAAAGGGATTAAGATCACCATTTACAAAAAAGATGTGTTTTAGGAATGTTTCCTTTGATGCTGAAAAAAAAAGGTCCTGTGACCAAATAACTTTGAAAACAATACATGTAGTATTCCTAATGTTGAATCACATTAGCATATCAGAGGCTTTAAAAAGTTCCTCTGTAAAAGAAATCTACTTATGTCTGTCCAGCCCAGCATTTCTTAAATTTATTTGATCATAGATTTTTTTTTTTTATACTTTTTCGGTGACTCCTATTAACATCCCAAAGAACCAGTGTACTTTAGAACACACACTGAAAATACTATCAAAAAGGGGTGGGGGATAGGATCAAGATTTGAGGTTTATTGAATAAACAAGTGGAAAAGGGTGATAGTGGCTTACAAATTTCCCACATGGATAAGTAGAAAGAAGATGATGCTGTTAATCATAACAGGAAACAAGTAGAAAAACCACTTGGAGGAAAAGATGCAGCTGTTGTATAATACCAGTTGAAATATTGCCATTAATATATATATTTGTAAATCTTTAGAAGGCAGGTGGAAATTCAGATTTGGAGTTTGGAAGAGAGGTGAGGTATTGATGTGAACTGGGGATTGGTCAGCATAAAGAGAGCAAGCCAAACCATGGAAGTAGAATTAATTGCCCAAGAAGAATTTATTTGAATGTCACAAAATCAGAAGTGCCAGAGACAGAATCTTGAGCAATATCAAATTTATAAGGTAGGCACATATAAAGGAGTCAGTAAGACACACTGGAAAGCCAAATTGAGAGGTAAGAGGAGAGAAGAAAGTCATGTCATGGAATTCATGGGAGAGAAGAAGGTTTAGTTATACCACACACGTTGAATACCTTTGTCAGGCACATAGTAGAGGGTACAGCAGTGAAGAAACCATACCCCTGGCCTATGAATTCCCATGAAAATCTCAACATGCTTAACCATCATATATCTTTACATTTTATTTTTGTTGAGAGTATTATAGATGTCCCCCACTTCCCCCTATGCCCCCTTCACCCAGCTCCCATTCCCACCCCAAGTACTACTTTGACTTGCATTTTTTTTTTAGTTAACTACTAAGAGTTTAAGAAAATGAGGAGTGAAAAGTAGCCATTGGATTTACCTGTTTGAAAGTCATTGAGTTTTGGTTTATGCTGGGATAGAGTTTAAACTGGAGTGGTTTGAGAAGTGAGTGGGAGGTAAGGAAATGAAGTTAGCAAGCATGACTCGCTGAAGTATAGTTGGAGACAACAAATGCAAATTGTTCCTTGAAGAAGGGGAGATGGGAGATATGGCCGAACTTGGAAGGGAAGTGGAGTTAGTGAGGCCTTCTGTTTAATATGGGAGAGATACAATCATATTTCAAAGCTCATGGGAAGGAACTAGTAGAAAAAGAGGACTTAGGAGAACAGGGGATAAACAATCTAGAAAGAAGGAAAGGAGAGCCAGAGCCCAATGGAAGGAATTGGACTTAGAGACAGGGTGAGCTCTGGGGAGGACTGAAAAGATAGATAAGGGTATTTTTATGAATATGTTAGCAGTAGATAGAGAGTAATTATTACATGATGGCTTGGGGTTTTCAAGATAGTAAACAAGGTCAAAAGTAAACCTCTGTCAAGTGCTAAAGAAAGTGAGCATCTGTCTAATATCTATGGGCTTGGAAGGTAATCGACAAGGGAATGAAAAGAGACTAGGTAGTAAATCTGAAGCAATCTCTTTTGCATGGTATGAAAGCAGAGACTATCCTTCCCTTTGTCTCGACATGGGCAAAAGTATAGAGAAGAAATGGAAGTGAAAGTGAGAGATAAGTTGAGAGAGTTCATATTGGCTATAATTTCAATTTCAGAAGAAGAATGTGAATTACAAAGAAGGGGTTAGCTCCATGCGATTTCTGACATTTGAATGGCTCATCAGACAAGACTGAAATGACCTAGAAGAGTTCAGATAGAGGTTGGGATGGCATGACCTCCAAGGGTGAGACAACTCCTTGTGAGTCTTAAATTATCCTAAGAAAACATTTTAAACTCAAAGAGGTCCTTCCTAGGATGAGGAGCAGCTGTTCTCCATCATCATCTAAGAAGCAAACAGGCTCCATCATTCATTCGGAGGGGAGCCACTGGACGAACTAAAGCAGAGGGGAGACAGGTTTGGATTTGTGTTTTAGAAAAATGTGGTGGCAGCTTGGAGGATTGACTAAAAGGAGAAAACCAAAAGATGTGTTAGGAAACTGTTTCTGTCATCCAGATAGATTATAAAGGGCTAGAACCAAATCAGGAGCAATGAAAATGGAGCATAAGAGGATGGATTTAAGAGATGTTGCAGGTAAAAAAAGGATTGGACGAATGATTTATGGATCGTCAACTGTGGCTCTGTATCTAGGCCCCTGGAAAGCTTTAAAATACAGATGCCCTCGCCCTTGCCCAGAGATTTTTTTAAAGTATATTTTTATTGATTTCAAAGAGGGAGACAGAGTTGGAGACATCAGTGATGAGAGAGAATCATTGATTCATGTCCCACACTGGGGATGGAGCCCCTGACTAGGAATGGAACTGTGACCTTGTGGTTCATAGGCTAATGCTCAATCATTGAACCATGGAGGCTGGGCTGGCCAAGAGATTTTTATTTACTGGTAGAGGTGTGAAGATGAGCCCAGACATCTGAGTTTATAGAGTTCCCCACATGGTTCAGATGGGTAGGGTTCAGAGCAGCTGGCTCAGGCTGAGGAAACAGGAAGTGCAGGGTAGAGCTCACAGGTTTCCAATCCCAATCCATCACACCTGAACCAGCAGAAAATGAGGAGGAGGCAACAAAGAGATAGTCTGGCTAAATTAGGGAGGTAGCCCTTCCTCTTCCACTTGTTTTATGTTGAGTAAAATTGTAAAACATTGAGTTACAGCCTAGTTATCTTCCCATGGCTCATCTAAACAAATATATTTTTAAATGAAAATGAAACAGTTCAATTGAGCCATCCTGTGTAATAAAAGGCTAATATGCAAATTGTCCATTCCACCACAGGGTGGGGCCAGCCAGCCAACAGCCCTCGGACCCTCCCCTGGCCGTTCACTAATTCATGCACTGGACCTCTAGTCTAAACATAACCTCATCTTATTCAAACAACAACAACTTTCTATGAACCCCCAATTTTGAAGTATTTATACAAACAAAGAAATCCTCAGCAGGCTGGGCTGACTGGTTTGAGAACAAGGTGACATTCTGTGCTTTTGCTGGTGTCAGCCTCTCGGCATATTCTAGAAAAACTCCTTCCAACCTTTCTCCTAAAACCACCCAGATACCTGTCCCACATTCCTGCAGGCAAGTCTTTCATTTGGGGTTGGCTGGGTTTTGCTCCTGGGAGGCTGTTGTTTGGAATCCATCCAGGCGCTCCAATAGGTGTGGCGTGTGACCACCCATGCCTCCACTCTCTTGAGTCAGCAGGGCTGCAGGCAGGGGGAGCCTCCCAGCCACCAGTCACTGCTAATAAACCAGGTTCTATGAAAGGTGTTTCGGGACTATGCACTATGCATCATGCCCTCGAAGCCTTGAGTGGGAATGACTAATGTCTTTTACAGGTGACCTGCCAGAGCCGCCAGTCTCCACCCCATAAGAACAATCTAAACTTCCCGCACTGAGAGTTGCTTGCTACCTGTTGGATTCTCTCAAGTTGTGTGCAGAGCACCCTGAAAATGTTTCAGTTCAAAAGGGTCCGCTCTTTAGCATTTCAATCATCCCCTTTAAGAACACTTTTACCCCTTTTTCACTTAAAAACAAAAAGTTACAAAGCCTGCTAGTATCTATGCTAATAATGCATAAGTACATGGTAACATCGTAAGTACATTGCATAGTTTAACCATTACTTAAACAGCTAATGTGAGATAGAAAACATTAAGATGGCATTTACAGGGATACTTCTGTGTTCCAGATTCTTTCTCCTGCTTATGCTATTTACAAGGTAATAAGTTAACTCCCATGCTCATCCATTTCTTAAATGAGCAAAAACTTAGTTTGAGATCTGTAGGCTGCCATATATGATGAGAGAGAATCATCAATCGGCTGCCTCCTGCATGCCCCCTACTGGGGATCGAGCCCTCAACTTAGGCATAAGCCCTTGGCCAGAACCGAACCCAAGACCCTTCAGTCTGCAGGCCGATGCTGTAACCACTGAGCCAAACTGGCTAGGGCAAGGCTGATTTATGTTGATTCAGATAAAGCTACTTCACCTTGGAAAAGGAGATAGGAAATGACAGACCGAGAATTTAAAAACCTCTTCATTGCTCATTTCAATGTCCTATACTTTCTGGAACTGCATATATTAACATCTGCCTGTGTCTTCCCTCGAGACTGGGCTGGAGAAGCATCATCCTGCTGGGGGGTTTTGTGTTTAAATCACCACAGCATCTTTGAGACATGAAAGTAACCATTTCACCCCATGTGTTCTAGTTCCTCTTGTTTGTTTGTTTGTTTGTTTGTTTGTTTTGCTGCTTTTCCCCCTGAGTCTTTGAGAACTAGCTAGTATTTTCACTTGATCAACTTCTCAATGTTTAACTAGGCTTCGGGGCATGCAGGTAGAAACTATCTAATGCCTGCTGGTGAAGCTAAGGTGGTTAGACAAGAGCATGTTATCTTGTCTGGAATGGTTCTGTCTTGAGTATTGTGTGTCTGCACTATGCTGGGAGTGCAGATAGAACAAAGAATAAGACTCACCCTAGCTGGTTTGGCTCAGTGGATAGAGCATAGGCATGCGGACTGAAGGGTCCCGGGTTCAATTCTGACCAAAGGTACATGCCCAGATTGCAGGCTTGATCCCCGGTAGGGGGTGAGCAGGAAGCAGCCAGTCAATGATTCTCTCTCATCATTGATATTTCTCTTTCCATTTCCCTTCCTCTCTGAAGTCAATAAAAATATATTTTTAAAAAGAAGAAGACTCAAAGATCTAAAAGAGTATGTTCTACTAGAGGCCTGGTACACAAAATTCATGCACTGGGGGGGTCCCCTCGACCTCGCCTGCACCCTCTCACAGTCCAGAAGCCCTCGCTCCTTACTGCCTGCCAGCTCACTGTTCCTTATCACTGGGATCACTGCTCCTTAGCACTGCCACAAAGGCAGGAGAGGCTTCCGCCACCACCACTGCGCTCACTAGCCATGAGCCTAGCTTCTGTCTGAGCAGTGCTCCCCCTGTGGGAGTGCACTGACCACCAGGGGGGAGCTACTGCATTGAGCATCTGCCCCCTGGTGGTCACTGCTCATCATAGCAACCAGTCATTCTGCTGTTCGGTCAATTTGCATATTAGGGTTTTATTATATAGGATAATATGGCAGGTAATGAGACAGATGTGTTCACAGGGATCCAAAGAGGACTTCATCTGAATTTCCAGGTCAGGCTTCCTGGAGGAGGTGATGCCAGAAGTGAGCCAACCACTCCTCACAAATCCAAACTCCTTGAAGGGAAGACTGGGGATTGCAATTTTGCTTCCCTCTGCGGCCCTTCCTGAAGCAGCTGCAGTTTCTTATTACTGCTCATCTGCAGCAGCTTCTCCCCCCAAATAGAGGACAGGCTCTAAAAAGTGCCCTGCAGCCCTAGCCTGTTTGGCTCAGTGGATAGAGTGTTGGCCAGTGAACCAATGGATCCTGGGTTCGATTCCAGTCAAGGGCATGTACCTTGGTTGCAGGCTCCTCCCTGGCCAAGGCCCTGATCAGGGCTCTTACAGGTGGCAACCAATAGATGTGTTTCTCTCCTATTGATATTTCTCTCTGTCTTTCCCTCTCTCTTTCACTGTCCTTAAAAATCAATGGAAAAATTTCCTCAGGTGAGGATTAAAAAATGAATAAATAAATAAAAAGTGCCCTGCAGATACTTCCTGCCTCACAGCAAATAATGCACTGCAGAATAGCATGTTCTTGCCTCCCACAAAAAGACAAATGCTGCTTCTCACAAAGAATAGAACCCTCACATCATGAGACAGGCAGTGTGCTCTTTGACAAGAACACCACTAGAGAGCCAGGAGGAAAATGGGATTTCTAGGTAGTGGGTTAAAACCTGCATGTGCCTTGTGAATGGAAACCCATGGTCAAATGTCCAGCCACACTTTTCTGACTAAAATGGGGAGAGGTTCCACTATTTACTAAGAACCTGCCTTGTGCTCCTCTGCCAGGCACTGTATCTGCACTGTCTGTTTCAGAAATCAATAACACTCCTACACAACATTCTCATTTGATGGTAAGGAAACTGAGGCTCAAGAAGGGTGATTTTCTCAAGGTTGTCAGGTGGTCACTGACTTAATTTGGTATGAACACAGGTCTGTATGTGCCCAATGTCAAACTCATTGTAGCAAGACAGGCTGCCTCTGTAGCTCTTCTTTCTTGCTGTCTTTACAGCCATTCTCATTTGTCTTGAAGTCAGATATTCTCCTACAGATCAATAAAGAAAAGGCAAAACAACCCAATACTAAAGGGGGCAAATCGTTTGAACAGGCACTTTGGAGAAGAGGGTAGCCACATGGTTAATGAGCCCAAGCAAAGGTGCCGAGCTTTGGGCATCATGGAAACACACATGAAAATGAGAGAGTTCTGGTTCAGTCCCGGGTTTTGGCACCAAAAAGAAAAAAAGGAAGGAAGGAAGGAAGGAAGGAAGGAAGGAAGGAAGGAAGGAAGGAAGGAAGGAAGGAAGGAAGGAAAGAAAGAAAGAAAGAAAGAAAGAAAGAAAGAAAGAAAGAAAGAAAGAAAGAAAGAAAGAAAATGAGTGAGTTACTAGTGCACACACACCAGAATGATTGAAAAATTAAAAAAGGTTTTTATGGGGCAAGTGTTGCTGAGGATATGGGGCAGCTGAAACTGTTGTACATTGCTGATAGGGATGGAAAATGGTACAATCACTTTGGAAAGTGAAACTAAATGCATGCCTCTTCTCTGGTCCCAAAATTCCACCCCTGAGTCTATATACCCAGCGGAATTCTCAGACTGGCACCTATAGATGCCTGAAAGCTGATTGGACACATCTCTTCCTAATGCATATCCCCCTGGTAGTTTGAAATTGGCCACGAAGGGGATGTGTACAAGTGCTTACAAATGAAAGCTATTTTCGTTAGAGAACTTATTGTTAAACACTTACTAGTACATCACTGTATATACCTGAGAGAAATGACTGTATACATACACCAAAGGATGTGTACAAAGAACGCACATAGCAGTTTTAGGTATAAAAACCCTAAACTGGAAACAATGTAAAAGGGGCACCAACAGGAGAATTAAAAAAAAATTTATATTGCCATGCAAAAATAAATAAAAAAAGCAAACTACTCATAAACACAACATGGATGAATCTCACAGGCCCTGGGTTGAGTCAAAGGAGGCAGACACCTGAGAGGAAAGCTTAAGAATAAGCTAAGCTAATCAACGTTGATAGAAGTCAATAAGTTTCCTTCAGGGGCTGTAGGGGTATCGACTGGATCTTGATCTGAGCCATATTTATATGAGTATGTACATATAAAATTCATTGAGCTGTGCCCTTAAGATCAGTGCACTTTACTGTATATACGTTACCCCTCGATAATGAAGAGTGTACACACACACATCCTATTCAGCAGCTCTGTTAATAAGGTGGAAGAGTGAGACTACCATCCCAGCAGGGCAGCACACCCAGCAATGGTTAGTAACAGCAAGAAGAAAGGTAGCCTGAATCTTGGCAGAAAAAGCAACTCAGTTTTACTGGCAGCAGAGCTGATGCATGAAGAATTTGCCTCCACCAGCACATATCCCCAGGCACATCACTGCCTGGGAAGGAATCCAGTGAACACATCAGCTGTCTCTCCCACACACCTACCGCCATAACAGCAGAAATCCAGAAATGTAAAGATAGGGGCTCTCATCCAATTTGGGCAATATTCTAGCATTTGCTGTCAACAGACAACACTGAAGTCTGAGACCTGACCTGCTGAGATGTTCCAGAAGGACGCAAAGAGCCTCAGTGATTTTTCCAATAAAGTGAAAGCCAAAGAAATGCCTGCCCCCTTTACCATCAGCAGGAAGAAAGACGAGAGCTCATGTCATCTCACAGTCCTCCACTCCTGGCAGGATGCAGGCCTAAGCCCTTGAGGAGTTACGGTGCGCTCTTGTCATACATACACGCTGGACCCAACATGTGCTTAGCTTTAAACTCTAATGAGAAGACTGGACCATGCCCCAAATGAGGGAGATGATAGCATCTGTCCATTTCCATTCATGAACTTATCAGACCCACTTGAGAAATCTTTGTTGTAAACCTACCGTATTTTCCGTCGTATAAGACGACTTTTTAACCCAGAAAAATCTCAAAAGTCGGGGGTCGTCAATGGAGCCGGATGGAGACTGCAAGTGTCTCTGGTCGGCTCCTTTTTGTGCCGCATACAGTCTCCATCCAGACTTTTTAACCCAGGAAAATCTCAAAAGTTGGGGATTGTCTTATATGCCCAGTCATCTTATATGCCAGAAAATACGGTACTGTAAACAAGTTGGCCTCATCAAAAAAGAAAAGTACCCACCATCAAAAGACAGAGGGTGAAGAGAAGCTCAGAGGGTCCTAACATTACACCCTAACGGTTCACTTTTGTTTTATTTTGAAACACCATAGTTGAATGGACAAGAAATTGGCAAGTTTGTTTTCAAGTGGTGTAGTCTTCTGAGGACGCTAGGAAACTCAAATTCCAGAGGTTTTGAGGATTAGGCATCTTATTTGGGTTTCCCCAGAAGCAGACCTTGAAACCAGAAACCAAGGACAGGTAGCTTATTTGGAAGTGATTGGCAACCAGAAGAGGCGCAGAGCAGGGAGTCAGAAAGTGGAAGGAGCCCAAAAGGGTGTGAGATCAGGGAGGCCACGGCTGTGGGTAACTGGAGCACAACCCACCGCGGGAGCTCAGGGAACCAGCTGAAAACACACTCACTCATGAGTAATCCCACCCATGGAGAGGAAGCTGGGTATTTATATGCCGACTCCCATCTGTCATTGGTTGAGGTCTGCTCCCAGGGGATGTTAATTCCCCAGAACGTCTAGCTGCCAAGCAGATGGCAAAGTGGGCTTTCTGACAAAGAGGCGTGGGTGCTGGCATCCGAAGTCAGGCAGGTGTGCTCTCAAGAGGTAAGGGCTAGAGGATATGAACACTGTGCCAGCTGCATCTGCTACAGAGGAGCTGGAGGCAAGTGGCCAAGAACGTCTGTAATTGTATGTTTCATGCCTGCACTTTAGAAGCATACATACAGAGAAGGGAAAGGCCAGACATTGGCTAGATCTTCAAATCCATAAATCTACAACCAAGAGACAACATGTGGATTCCCAAAGCTGGGAAATGCAGTTTGAATGTCTAATTGGCACTATGGATCTAAAAGTTGGGTTTTTTTAGATTTTTATTCAATATAGTTCAATATTTTTAAATATATTTTATTGATTTTTTACAGAGAGGAAGGGAGAGGGATAGAGAGTTAGAAACATCAATGAGAGAGAAACATCAATCAGCTGCCTCCTGCACACGCCCCACTGGGGATGTGTCCGCAACCCAGGTACACGCCCTTGACCAGAGTCAAACCTGGGACTTTTTAGTCCGCAGGCTGATGCTTTATCCACTGAGCCAAACCGGTTAGGGTGGATCTAAAGTTTTTATCAACTTAAGATCGGTGCACTTTACTGTATATACGTTACACCTGAATAATGAAGAGTGTACGCACATACATTCTATTCAGCCGCCTGTTAATAAGGTGGAAGAGTGAGACTATTATCCTGGCAGTGCAGAGCACCCAGCCTAGCTTACTCTCTGGTCTGGCTTACTTCTGGTTTACACTCTCCAGAGCTGTAAAAAAGTAGAGATGAAACTTGCCTCCTTCAAGCTAGTTGATCGGTATAGTTCAGATCTTCATTTCACCAACACACCGGTTATTGCATTCATGTTTTAATCCATTTCCCTGTCTCTGCTCTCCACCCTTCCTAATCCAGCTACCACAGAGTGGCCTTCCCCAGCCACATTCTGATCATCTCATCTCCTGTTTGAAACTCCTCATTAGTTCCCAGTTGCCCACCAGGACGAAGCCTATCTTCTAAGTTCAGCAGACCAGGCCTTGTGTGATTTGGACTTTGCTTGCCTCTCAGTTCTCCACCAGCCTGAATCACTTCCATTTCCCTTGACATCTGTTTTGTGTCTCTGGGACTTTGCCTGCTATAACTCTCTCCACCAGTCCCATAACCCTTATGCTAAGCCTCTGCCTGTGGTTAATTTCTCCTCATTCTTCAGGTGCTAATTTAGAAGTCACTTCTCCCGAACCCCAGTGGTGTGGCTCAGTGGTTGAGCATCAGCCTATGAACCATGAGGTCACCGGTTGGATTCCCAGTGCCTGGATTGTGGGCTCCATCCTCAGTAGGGGGGCGGGCGGGGAGGGCATGCAGGAGGCAGCCAATCGATGTTCATCTCTCATCAATGTTTCTCCCTTCCCCTTTCTCTAAAATCAATCAAAATATATATTTTTAATTCAGTTCCTCTGAGAAGTCTTCCCTTGTGCCTGCTAGGCTGGCATAGGTGCCCTTCCCTTAACATCCAGGACATCTCCCTTCCAGAACTCCACAGAGGTTTTGTAATTGCCTCATTGCTCATCTGTAGCTCCCAAAATTTGAATGCGCTGTGAGGGCAGAGCCCTGTTCACAGGGCTTGATATCAGATTTACTAATAGTTACTAATAAATACAGGGGTGGGCAAAAGTCGGTTTACTGTTGTTCATATATCATACAATAATGAATGAATAGTAACACATAAATAAACTGTTTTGTATACTTATAGCTGTGAACCTACTTTTGCTCCACCCTGTATTCATTGATTGGGAAGATCCTCATCTGGCCCCTGTCTCCTCTCCAACTTTGTATTTCTTTTTTTTATTTTTATTTTTTTGTTAATCCTCACCCAAGGATATATTTCCATTGATTTTCTTAGAGAGAGTGGAAGGGAGGGAGAGAGACAGAGAGACACATCAATTGGTTGCCTCCCACCCATGCCCCAACCAGGGCTGGCCTACAACTGAGGTACGAAGTCCATGTACTTGACCAGAATCAAACCCAGGACTCTTCAGTCTGCAGGCACATCCACTGAGCCAAACTGGCTAGGACCAACTTTGTATTTCTTTGAACCCCTCACTGCTACACAAACATGCATGTGCACATGTGCACATACATGCACACATGGCAGAGTAGATTCCCTGTATCCCCATTATACCTTTCAGGTCAAGCATGTCAAACTCAAGTTTGGCATGCTTGCTAGGTATTCCTGTCACAGAACTGTAACCCTTCACCTCACTTCATGTTTCATGTGTGGTCCAATTCTGAGAATCTGCCTAACATCCATTAGACTCTAGGTCTCTTAAAGGTAAAACTGTGTCATAGTGTTTTTTAACCTCCCTGGTGTTTATATTAATGTCCAACATATGTAGACACTTAATACATGTGGAGTAAATAGCTCATTGCTATAACTGGTGATGAAATGCAGAAGACTTTCTTTGCACGTCCTCTAACTCCAAAAACAAAGCAAAAATGCTCTGGCCTCCCACCTGTTTGAGACTCATCACGGATTTCACATCTGCCAAGTCTGTGGGGCACTATCAGCATTAAAGCAAGATGGAATCACCCAGAGTGACATCTTTGGACATGACAGCAATCTTTGCTCCTGGTGGGCGAAGCCACATGTCAATGAGACAACCAAATAAAAGCCATCTGTCAATTCCAGCAGGGCCACTGTGCTCAGGGCAGGTAGATGGAATGTTCTAAGGATGCCATGGATTCACCCCTCTTCTGCAGTAGTGAACAGAACTGGGCAACAGAAGAGCTGAATCCTGCATCAGAGCCTTGATAAGGAAGGAAGTTGCAATGGAAGGAGGTTAGATGCCATTGGAAATAGAGATGGAAGCTTGTCCCAGTTTCTTTCTGGGAGGCCCATCTGATGATAGCATAGCATCTTGTGCAATAGTCAAGGTCCCATCAGCAGTGATGGGTCTGGAAACCAAAAGATTGCCATCTCCTGCCTACTGTCAGGTATAAATGGATAAAGACACATCAGTGTTCCAAGCCACTGGGACACCCATAAACAGGGACAGCATCCTGTTTTGCTGGTGATGATCCCACTTTATGCCTGGTGTTCCTGTGAAAGTTATAGTGCCCTCTTGCACTCTCGAAAGTTTTCCAGTCTGGATGATAAATTATACGGTCACCCTACCACCAATAGCATTAACAGCAGGCAAAACCTTCAAATACACATGACATTGGATATAGGTACATGGGCGTTCTCATATTAATACTAGTGACCTGTCACATGAAATCGTGTGAGACCCAGGACCCCTCCTTCAACCGTCCCCATCCTGCCCCATTGGACCACCCCAAGTCCCGGAGTCCCACCCTCGTGGCCCGCACACCACAGGACAGCCCTGAGTCCAGGAGTGCCACTGCTGGGCCCCACCCCCATGGCATGCATGTGGGGCTGTGGAAACTCTGGCAGATGTTCAACCTCTTGACTTTCCCACGGGGCCTCAGGAATCCTGGTGGTGGAAGCCGCACGGAGCAGCTACTGGCCCCACCCCAGCAGCCCTGGCCCCGCTGTGTGTGCCGTCATCTTGTGACGGCATTACAGCGTGAGGGTCAATTTGAACATTACCTTTTTATTATATAGGATGTTTTTAAACTTTTCTGTATTTTTAAAAAACTTTCCTCCTCCAACAAAAGAGATCCAACAAATACACATGAAAAACCCAACTACTCTATAAGCAAACGTAACATCTAATTGTTTCAGTCCCAATATCCTACTTAAATTGTTTTCCTGCTCTTATATTTTTTGAGATTATAGTCTAACCGTATCCATTTGTCTAATGAGATCAGCCACTTGTCTGCAGTGTGTAAATTACAGGACTAAATTCAATGTCATCTATTTAAGATGGAAATGATATGCATGTAGCACAGTAGCCTTTGGGTACAAATGAAATATCATCCAATGTTACCAGAGAAAACATAAATCAGCAAGAAGGAATAAACATTGAAGGTTCTCAGTTAGCACATCCTTGTTGGGCTTCCTCTACATGCCAGGGATACAGGATGGAGTGAAATAGAATCCCTGCACTCATGGAGCCAGTATATTATAGTATCAAACTGCCTTTGGGGAGGGGCGATACTCAAATCTTATAGCACCCCCAACTTCAATTTGATATTTTATAATAAGCCCCCAAATTGCCAGTCCTTTTCATTAATATATTCTATAAAGTATTTTTTTTCTTTTCCCTTCTGTGTGTGTGTGGCGGGGCAAAGGAGTCACATAGGAAGCATACAAGATGCAAAGGATGCTATCTGGACAGATGAAAGTCTTATCTCTTCGCACATCTGTTTCCCTCACCCCCAGCTAATTGCATGTGCTTGTCATTGGTAATGGGGTCGTGGCTTCTCTCTGAGGTCCTTGTCCTGGATATCTGGCATTAGCTGGGCCTCACCGTTCAGTATAGGTCAGATTCTTGCTGCTTCGGCTAGGCTGCTTTATGTTCAACCTCTTGACTTTGCTATTTTGCTATGTCCTCGCCACTTTGAATTCAGAACTGCTGCTAACATCTCATGCTATGGCTTAACCGTGCTTAAGCCTAATACCCCAAAACAAGTTGATCAATATCTAGATGGTCAAATCAGCAAAATTCGGGGGTAAAGTCTTTACTTTGCCAAAGGCACTCCCATTAGGGAACAATCCTCTGAGCCCAGGATTTAAATCTGGGCTCATCCACTTATGAAGTCTGCGACTATGGGCAAATTCTTTAAGTTCCTTTCGGCTCAGCTTCCTCACCTGTAAACGCAATAGAACACCCACCTCCCAGAGTGGCTATTAGGACTCAATGAGATGATAGATGCAGCATTCTTTGCACAGAGTCCCGACACTTTGTAGGTACTTAATACTGTTTTGTTTCCTTTTTTCGCCCCCTCCATCGTCCCCTACCTAGTTTGATGCGCACCGTCATCTAACTGGGCAGCTAACTTGAAAAAGGTGGGATGGTTTCAGGCTGGGAGCTTACTGTAGAATTAGAGAGTGCCGGCTTTTAAACACATACTAGCCAATTATTTGTGTTGATGCACACTATTAACCCCATTTATGTTTAGTCTCTCAGCAAACACGTGAACAAAACTGTCACGTTTTATTGAATATATTTTTCAACAACAACTGAGGAAGTTCTGTCAGAGAAAAAAGTTAAGGGATTGTTTTGTTCACTTTGTTTTTGCTCACAGTCTTTACTGAGTCCCACTTGTGTGTCGGAGACTATATTGATCAGTTTACATTCAATTTCTCACTTATCCTCCAACAATACTAATTAGATAGGTGCCATTATTTTCCCCATTTTATACCTGAGGAAACTGAGGCACAGAGAGAGCTGTTAAGTAGCAGCACAGTATCCAGGGTCAAACATCTACTACCTACCAAAGCTGGCAGGTGAGCCCCCGCCATCTGTCTGCTCCACGCCGCACTATACATCATTAGCACCTTCCAGTATGTTCAAGGCCCCAGCAAGCTGCATTTGCTCTTTAAGACTTCTTTTCAGATCCGGGAGAGGGCAGCTGCTAAGAGCCGGCTACGACTTTTAAGGTCAGTAGTTTCATGTGAGAGCAGAAAAGAATATTTCCGGGGGGGGGGGGGGAATGTACTAACAGGTAATATACTCTTCTAGGAATTACATCAAGTACTCGTTCCTGTGAAGCTGGTGGTCCATCATTCACGAGTGCCATTACCAGGTCACTAGGTGGAACTCTTTTCTTATTTCTTCTTTCATCAGCCTTCATGTTCATTGTCTGCAAGCTCAGTGCCCATTAGAAACTTATGCCCCTAACCAGTTTGGCTCAGTGGCTAGAGTGTCGGCCTGTGGACTGAGGGGTCCCAGGTTCGATTCCGGTCAAGGGCATGTACTTTGGTTGCAGGCACATCCCCAGTGGGAGGTGTGCAGGAGGCAGCTGATCGCTGTTTCTCTCTCATCTATGTTTCTAACTCTATCCCTATCCCTTCCTCTCTGTAAAAAAATCAATAAAATATATTCTTTAAAAAAAAGAAACTTAGTAAATCCATCAAGGGAAAAATAACCGCCAAGAAACCCTTCTGATGGAGACACTTGTTCATTACTTGTAGAGTTAACATTGTTCTTAATTAGTTGCAGTTTCGAATACTTCAAGGCTATTTGGCATTTCTCTTTTTTTCTTTAAGCTGAAGCTATTATTGGTGTGCATTTGAATTGCACTCAGGGGTTCATACCCATGATATCTACATTCTTATTTTTGCATGTGGAAAAGGGAATGGGTAGCTCTGTGGTATTTTTCCTAGCTCAAAAGTGTCCTTTTTCTAAAAGCCTGTCTGGTACCTTCAGACCATCCCTTGAAAACCTAATAAAATGGTCTGCTGCCCCCCTTTGAAAGCTCCAGTTCTGACAGGACTCTTGGGAAGGAGGAGGGGCTAGAAGGGGAAAAGAACAGACCTTTACTGAAGGTCTATTAGGTGACCCACATAAAATTGCCAATATCGAGCCCCTTTTGCACCTATCCAAATGGCAATTTATTATGGTTCAACCCAATACTAAATGCCAGGCCAGACACCTATTATATGTTATCACAGTTGATCCTCATAATGATTCTGAGGTCAGGTTTATCCCCATTTTAAAGGCAACGGAACTTAGTTAAATGCCTAAAGTCATTGTCTTCGTTTTGATTTCCCACAAAGTTGACCCAGAGTCAAGGACTCCATGTGAGCAGTATATTTGGAAGACAACCCCAGAAAGCACTGGAAAGAGAATGGCAGCCTGAGATGGGGAAGGGAAGTAGTAAATTATAGGGACATTGTCAAGCCAGTTACTCTGGAGTCTAAACCCTCTGGGGAACTCTAGGAAACAGGGAAGAACACATGCCGCAGGGTCATCCCACCTTGGGGACAAGGAAGCTTGGGCTATTTATACGTACACTATTTTTAGTCATTGGTCCAGAACTAACAGAGGCAGGGTTTGAACTTGTGACATTCTTACCTCATAACCCATGTGGTTCCCACTGAAATACAAAATGTTGTCAAAGGATGGGAAAGGTCAGGGGCTCCCGGAGAATTGGGAATCAATTCCAGGATTGTATCTGGGCCCCTGTAAGACACCGGAGGAGAGACCGTTCCATGCTTCCCCACTCTCTAACCACAGTTGTGTAGCTCTGTAGCCTACAAAACGCATGCACAGCCATAACACTCATTTGGCTCTCGCCATGCCCCTGAGACAGACTAAAATCCATTTGCTTACAAGATTATTATGTGCATGTGTTTACTCCCTAACTATTGAGTATGTGTGCCAGGAAGTGTTCTAGCTAATGGAGATGTAGTAGACCAGACCCACGCCTATGGTAAAACTCATATTCTAGTGGGGAAAGCAGAATAAAGAAGCAAGATGGTTAATGTCATGTCATCATTGGTGCCATGGACAGTTTAAAACAAGCGAAGATGATGGTGATGGCAAGAGATGCTATTTTTTTTTTTCGCTGGGGGTGGGGTCAGGGAAGATGATTCCATTTGATGAGGGTAGCGAAGGAAGTGAGGCTAACTGGAGGAAGGATGAAAAGAAAAGTTGGCAGTGAAATTAGGGTGCGGTGAGGCATGAGTCTGGAGAGACCAGGAAGGGCAATGTACCATCTTACTGGCTACAGGTTTTTGCTCTCAGCCCCGTGAGGAAGCACTGGAGAATTTGGAACATGGAAGTGGCTGGGTATATGTTTTCAGAGGTTCATTGTTTATGTAGCTCTAACTCACATGGTCAGCGAGACCCAGAACCGGGTCTCAAATAGAAGTTTTTGATTTGTGATCAGTACTCCTCCCACTCAGGTCCACAGTTGTTCTCCAGACCTGGGTATGCTTGCTCTCCTATTTCGTTTGTTGTTTTGTTATTTTAACTGAATGTATTGGGGTGACACTGGTTAATGAAGTTATATACGTTTCAGGTGTTCAAATCTATAATAAATCATCTGTACATTGTCTGTTCACCACCCCAAGTCAAGTGTCCTTCTATTACCATGTATCCCCGCTTTGACCTCTTCTACCTTCTCCACCCCCTTTCCCTCTGGTAACCCTCACACTGTCGCCTATGTCTTATGAGTTGGGTGTTCTTTGGTGTGTGGGTTTTTTGACTTTTGTTTTTTGTTTTTTGCTTAATCTGTTCACCTTTTTCAACCGGCCCTCTTATATATGGAATCTAATGAACAAAATTAACCAACAAACAAAATGGAAACTGGCTCGTAGATTGGCATTCTGCCTTTTTTCTGTCCTTTGCAGTGATTTGTGGTTTCCCGACCAGATCTTAAAACTGCTGTTGCCTATTCCGCAGACTTGGCTCCCTGGTACTCCTCTTTGCCTCTTAGCTAACCAGCTTTAACATTCTCCCATCTCCAAGAGCATCTTGTCCTTGTAATCCATCAAAACGCATGACCCGCAAACTTGCTCCACCAGAGTTTAAGCCTGACCATGAAAATCAAGTGAGGACAACAGGATGAAAAAAATAGCCACTCTAATAAAATAAAATAAAATAAAAAGTTTAACTTCCCAGCTCGCCAGAGGTCTTCAAGATATCCAGGAATTTTTTTTGTACTCAAGATCAAGTGATATTTTCTCCCAGACGATGGGAAAAAGCGAACAGTGGACCCATGGCTCACTGCTTTCTTTCCCATCCAGACCAGCAGAGAATCAGGCGAAAGTCACCATGAGCTACTGTACTGTCGCTGCCTTTTCCTTCATCATTACTATTTTTGGTTTCCAAACTCTCAGATTGAATGGCTTCAGATCCAAAGCGGCTTTGTTTATTCAGCCAAGGCTGCAAAGACAAACAGCCTATTGGGGGGATTACAGTGTGGGGCTCTCTTGACTGGCCTTTAGTGTCAACGGCCACAAAAAGTGTTTACCCCCTGCTAGAGGAAGGAGAAAAACAGACATTCCACTCTCCCATCCCTGCAATGGCACTACCTACGGACAGAAGTACCCATTTGTCTTCTGTCACTGTGGCAGGTCAGCATGACGCTAGGCACGCAGGTCCAGAAGTGTGTGGATAGACAGTCACTTGTTTGGCTATAGCCACCGCTTACATTTCGTGTCCTCTGAACATGTAATGTTTCAAAGGCAGAATGATATTTATGTTCACTTATTAAGGGATGACTAACTTGCTTTTGGCTGTACTACAAATGAATCACGGTAACCATCCCCAGCTCGCAACTTCTGGTGTTCTGATGTAATGCGTTTCTATTAAAAGCAGAGGAAAGAGCGTGGGTGAGAGTGAGATCATGCAAAGACAGAACATAACACCCAGGGAGCTAGCGTAATTGATGAACTTTAGAGGCCAGATCTGTCCACCTCGGGGTGTTTGCTTGTGTCCTGGGTGAGATTCCTTGCCAGTCAGTTCCTATGCATTTACAGTTGCAGAATATAGACCCATATCGCGACCTGGCATTTCGAGGGACTCGCTGAAGAAAGCATTTCATTTGGGGGTGAAAACTAGATATTCCTTGAAAGCATTTAAAAGCAGTTTTGATTTCGTGTCACTTTGAGGAAATATTAGAGGCAAACCAACGACCTCCCTTTTGAAATTGTTTTCATGTTATGCAGCGTATTTGGGAGCGGCAGTAGGAGGGAGTGGGAAGGTGAGACAAGGAATGCAGGGCAGCCTGGAAAGGTGGTATCATCAGACACTGCCCCGGGGGAACCCCCACCTCCTCTGAATCTCCTCTCACAGGTGAGGTTGCTGGGGGACAGCTTGACGTGTTAATTGCCCTTCTTGGCAGAGTGGCCTTCCCACCCTCCCTCTCCCCCCTTTTCTGCAAGAAGCAAATACAAAAAGCGCTGAGAGGTGTTGCAAAAGGTCCTCGAGCCCACAGGTATTTTTCCTATGTTAATCACCTCTCCAGAGCAGACACTGCCTCCCGCCCGGGGCCCTTCTGCACTCTCCTCCGAAAGGTGCCCTGCTGTCTTCTGAGGAAGATCGGAGAGGCAGAGAGGAAATTAGACTCTGGCCTGTCGTGACCAGCAGCCTGCACTGGCTTTGTCCCAGGCCCTGGCAGAAGGGGATTATAAGAGCCAGTGAATTTTTTTAAAAATATATTTTATTGATTTTTTTACAGAGAGGAAGGGAGAGGGATAGAGAGTTAGAAACATCGATGAGAGAGAAACATCGATCAGCTGCCTCCTGCATACCCCCTACTGGGGATGTGCCCGCAACCAAGGTACATGCCCTTGACTGGAATTGAACCTGGGACCTTTCAGTCCGCAGGCTGACACTCTATCCACTGAGCCAAACCTGTTAGGGCTAGAAGTGAATTTTTCCCCCCAGTAACCCTACCCTGTCATTTTCTTTCTGGGTTTCATCTACTAGGAGATCTGTTATTGACCTAAAAAGAATTTCGATGTGTTGTCAAAGCATACCTCAAGTAGCTGTGATCACCATCAAATTGGTATTTAGGAAGTTCACTGTCTCTCACCCAGGATCTGATTGTATGGTTTGTGGATGTTCCTGGGCTTATGTTGTGGATGGCAGGTCAGAACCGGTCCATAAGGTTAGCTGGGCCAACCTCCCTTTCGACTGAAAAACATGAGACCTGAAGAAGTGCAGTGACATTCCCGGGCCTCTGACATTCTTTCCTAAGTAGCAGAGGCCAGACTTAAGCCCAAACTTCTTATTACTGGACTCCGTTGCACCCATGGACTTTTTCCTTGGTGAGTTCGTCTGTGAAAGTTTGATTTGGCAACTACGGCGGCTGGATGGAGAATAAGGTCAGTTAGCCCTGACCAGTTTGGCTCAGCGGATAGAGCGTCGGCCTGCGGACTCAAGGGTCCCAGGTTTGATTCCAGTCAAGGGCATGTACCTTGGTTGCAGGTGCATCCCCAGTAGGAGGTGTGCAAGAGGCAGCTGATCGATGTTTCTCTCTCATTGATGTTGCTAACTCTCTATCCCTCTCCCTTCCTCTCCGTAAAAATCAATAAAATATATATTTTTTAAAAAGAAAGGTCAGTAAGCTCCGACCTCATCCCCTTCATCACCTGTTAGTATCGCCATGTAACGTCGCTGTCTCAGATGAGGTTTGGTGTTTGGGATTATTTCTGGTCTCTCTGAATGGACCCCAGATCCCCCCGTGTGGCTGTCCTACATCTCGGTCATGTCCTCGGCCTATCACTTGAACTGGGTGGGCTGACAATTCTTCGTTCTTGCCCACATCTCCTTCATCCACTGAAGCTCTAAAGTTGTGCTGGTCTATGGCTAAGTGTCCCGCTGTGGAGTAGGGCCTAACAGAATCCTGCATCTGCCCTTTCCTTACCAGGTATTCTTAGGTGAGTTATTGCCATTCTCTAGGCCTCAACTGCTCCAGCTATAAAATGGGAATAATGATTTAAGCATTTCCATAGTGTCTTGTATCGAGTACATTTTTAAAACTGTATAGAAAGTACTGAGCAGACTAGTTACAATTACTATGATCATTCTGAACCTGAAAGGTGATGACAGCAAAGAGGCTAAGGATTTAAACAGTACATTCAGAGCCTTAAAAGGAATCTCAACTTAGCATTCAGTTCTGGCCTCTTTGGCAGCAAATACAATACTAACTGAAAAATGTTGTGATCATGATTGATACCGGATTAGGGTGTTTTTTTTTATGTTTTAATTGATTTGTTTAGCGAGAGATAATGGGAGAGGGAGAGAGTGAGAGAAACATCCATGAGAGAGAATCATGGACTGGCTGCCTCCTACATGCCCCCTACTGGGTATCGAGCCACAATCCAGGCATGTGCCCTGACCAGGAATCAAACCCAGGACCTTTGAGTCCACAGGTCGATGCTCAACCACTGAGCCATGCTGGTCGGGTGACACTGGACTAGGTTTTGCTAGTACAAAACACTTGGCGCTGTCTGCTGTTAGGATCTTCCCATTGTTTTGGACATTGTATGTCTCTTTTTGGTTTTCTTTTAAAATCATTTTTATTGATTTTTAGAGAGAGAGGAAGGGAGAGGGATAAAGAGATAGAAACATCGATGAGACAGATGAGACAGGAACATCATCAATCGGCTGCCTCCTGCATATTCCACACTGGGGATAGAGCCTGCAACCCAGGCATGTGCCCTGACTGGGAATCAAACCGTGACTTCCTGGTTCCTAGGTCAACACTCAACCACTGAGCCACACCAGCCAGAGTGGACATTGTATCACTTATGAGATTTTCAGTGTGTTGAGTGTGATGTGAGCCCCCAGAACTCAGAGAAATTATCCTCTTATTGACAACACAGTGGGTTCGATAACTTATTGAATGTGTGTTGAGCAAATAACTGAAAATCTATACACAGTTATAGAAACATGGATTATATGTTGATTCACATGACAGAGTGAGAATGTATGAAGTCTTAGGACTATTGTGTTTTTTCTCTTCTGGGAAGAGAGTCTCTTATCTAGCCCAGTA
>PVJC01015105.1:0-35509 GCA_004026665.1 Murina feae
CAAAGGAAGTTGTGGCAAGAGCAGGATGTGTGATATCATGTGGCATTCATCTGAATGTCTTTGAATTTTAGTTTCCTTTATCCAAATGAAGGCTGACACTATATAACCACATTTTGGGGAGAAAGCTATAAAGGATAATGGTGCTAAAAATTGGAGATCAGATATAATCACTAATATTAAAAGTCCTCAAATTTAGCAGAAGTTTGAGAGTAAAGTCCTATTCCGGAAGTACCATTTAATTTCATCTGTGGCTTTCTCAACCAATAGTAGACTGGTGATAAAATACAGTGAAATCACTAGCTTTCCATAGTGCTTACCTTTGGTTTTATGTATTATATAAAGCACCAGGGGGAAGAGCACTTAGACAAAAATTAAAATTAAAGAGCCATAACAACTTGGGAATACTACTTAAGGCTTACACTGGTCCAAACTGGAACTCTTAGAAGATGTCTGTGCTGTCTCACACAGAAAAATTAAAAATTCATGTGTTTTGCAATTGGCAGCCAAGTTGTGCATCCTGCCTCCAGCAGATAAGCCCTGAGGGTTGTGCAATGCTGTCTAGCAGGTAAAAGGAAAGCCACTGACCCCACTGAGCTACTCGCAGTACTACTCAAACATGAAAATACCAGATGGATTGAAAGTGACAGACCTAATAAGCAACTTCCCAAATCTGCATGAACCTAATTGCAGAAAATCCTTAGTGCAGCTGCTTCCATTTGCTTTCTCAAATCCTTAAGCCAAATAACCAAGATCAGAGAGCCTCAGCATGCACTTGAACTGCTCAAGCCATCTTTAATGTGCCGTCGCGTTTCTCTGAACCATGGCCCCAATTAGGAATTATTCAAGGAGGTTTTCCAATATTCCACAGAAAGGACTGTCAGGAATATTGTATCTGATTGCTTATAGTTTCACTACTTCCTTCACCTACATTTCATAAAAGAAAGAGAAGCATATTTTCTATTAATGAAATAATAATGATCAAATGTCTTAAATCCTAAGGTGGCTGTATAGTTGAGCAAGCTGAGAACATTCTATCACTGAGAAATATATAGGTGTTTTGTGTTTTGTTTTTTTTCAGAATTAGACACACTCAGAGATAAAAGTTTTTGTTTAACTTTATTTCCTATTGTTGTGTTAATTCCCCTTATATAAATGACTTGAGGTACTGGAAGAATTAGAGGTGGCTGCAGTGAGATGGAACATGATTGATTCATGGAGTCTTCTTTGAGTAAATTGTCCTGTTTTTATTATGTCTACTTGTGACATTCTACTACAGAAATATTCCCAGCCTGTCCCAGGAGAAAAACCTTCATTCTAGGGAATACTCTCTGAGACATTCCTGCCAGTCTTTGGCAGATTTTCTTCGAGATTAACCATATGTCCTGCCAATGCACTATTTTAGCTTTGATGTAGTCTTGGAAAAGTGGGACAGGCCCACTTCAGGAAATCTCCATGGTATCTTAACACATTCCTAGAGGAGAATCAAAGAATCAGGTATTTCAAGTTGCCCTATCAACATGCACAATAGTGAGTTGGAAGGTGGAATGGACACCAGTGACTCTGCATCGATCTGGCCAATGAACTTGATCTGTGCTGTCAGCAACCAAGGTGAAACATTTCTACATGACCAAGGAAGAGTTTGGCATCTGAACCTGTGTGTCCTTGACCATGCATTACACTACTAGACGCTTTCCCCCTTTTCTAGAAAATAAGTTAAAATTATATTGCCATTAATATTAATTTAGTAGCGATTTCTTGGTTGAGTATTCATTTTAGTGATGATCCCTCTACATGCACTGTGCATCATGATAGTCACTTCTGTGCACAAACCTCGAAATGCCGTTAGCCTGAATGAAAAGTTGTCATTTTCACTGATGAAAAGTCAGCCATTAATAGTTGATTTAGAAATGCTCCTAGCTCCTCCTGCACCTATCTACCTAGAAAAATAAGTTCTCTGCAGGGCTTCTTTTAGGTTGTGCTATTCAGAGATGTGGGACTGAAAAATGAGAATGAGGAGAGTTGTATATAAAATATCAAAATCTTTTAAACTTAGTTTTACCTGAAAAAAACATTTATCTTCCCTGGAGTGATATTTTATCAGTTTTTTTTTTTTTATTTAGTCATTCATGTATTTACTAAATACCTGTAGGAACTGATCATATATGGGGCTGTGTTCTTGTCACTGGGGCGGTAGCAGTGAGCGAAATGGATTTAATATAGCTCTACTTAGGATTTATGTTCTAATAGAAGTTACAGACAGTGAACAAATACATAAATGATGAATTTTTAGATAGTGATAGCATCATAAAGTAACAGCAGGAAGAAAATGTGTGGGTGAGGCGATGGGATTACCATTGTAGATTGTATCCAAGGAGGTAATAGCTGAGCAGAGATCTTAATAAGAAAGGAGTGAGCCATGCACGGAGCTCAGGTACAAGCCTTCTAGATAAAAGAAATAGCAAATGCACAGGGATTGAAGAGAGAATGGACATGGGATGTTTTCAAAATAGAAAGGCCAGAGAACTAAGGGGAGATGCATAAGGGAGAGGAGAAGCTCAGGAGGACATGAAGGCCCTGTAGGCCTTTAAAGAAGTATGGATGAAGTTCTGCATTAGACACATAGTGATACAAGGTTTTTAACCCATATATGTTTCTAAAAACATATTATTCTGACTGTTGTTTGCAAAATAGTATGTCAAATATACGTATATAACCCTATATAATAAAAGCCCAGCAATTGAACAGTGGAACAACCAGAATGACAGGTCAACCAGTCACTATGATGCACACTGACCACCAGGGGGCAGATGCTCAGTGCAGGAGCTGCCCCCTAGTGGTCAGTGTGCTACCACCGTGGGAGCGCCACTTGGATGACTGGAATGAGCAGCTGCGAACCCCAGGCCGATGGGTAGGAACCTTGCCTCCTTGCCCCAGGCTTCTCCTCTTTGCTCCCTGCTGCCTCCTCCAGAGGCCCGCAGGCAACGCAGAGCTGCCGCTGGGCTTGCAAAGCTGACCCCAGAGGCTGGGAGGTGGGTTTGTGGCCACAGCAGAACTGTTGCCTCTCAGTGCTATTGTCCCTGGGCCCGGCCCCTACCGGATTCCCTGGAGAGGCGAGTGCTCTGGCTCCACGGAAAACGCCAGACCAGGGAACAGCTGCTCAGAGGGTAGGTTCACAGCTGCTTGGCTGACCTAGATGAGCACTGCTCCCACCACAGGCCGATCAACTCTCTCCCCCCTTCTCCCCTCCCACTAGTGCATGAATCCCATACATTGGGCCTCAAGTAAGTAAAAAAACTCAACATTTGAAGCCCCCCTAGCATGGGGCTTTTTATCTGGGGACAGTGTGTGTGTGTGAGTGTAGTGGTAATCAGTACAGACTTGCAACTGCTCTCCTGAGCTGGGACACTAGTTCTACCATGATACCTTAGATAAATTATATCAACCTATCTGGCTTTTTAGTTTCCTCATCTATACAGCATGAAAAATAAAATCACGTACTTCAAGGTTGTTGTAAGAATTAAAGGAGTAAATATAAACCCCTTAGAACAGCCTATAACGCACAATGGGGATCATAAAATAGAAAGGCTTACTATTATTTTTTTCTTTGTTGAGGTTAATGCTTTGCAAACATGGTTTCTCTTTTCAAATTGATTGAAATATTTTTCAATGCAAGAATTGTGTAGTTTTCTTCTAACTTGTTTTCATAGAAGCAACAAGAGATTGCAGTTTTAGACCTTGAATAGACAGGTATCTGCTGAATTAAATTATTGTGACCTCAAAACACATACCTTTAGGTATGTTCCTAAAGGACCATGAGAGTCTGTCAAAGTTACTCTAATTTTACTTCCTGGTTATTCAATTTTTATAAACTAATTAGCTCTTTGTATCAAGGTAGAAATAAAGTAAGCGACTTAGGAATTTTCTGTCAAATAGCATGCCTCCCCTTCATTTTCTCTTCCTAAGTTGGAACTCAGTAAATATTTGTGTTTCTGATGGCAAAATCTATAGTGGCAGGACTTAGAATTCAGGACACCAAGTGTCAATAGTTCCATACCATTACGTCAGGAAAAAATGATTTCTTTACTATCATTGCATATAAGGTCTTTCTTCTGAAAGGTCCAGTGCAGATACTTCTGAGAACTCTAGCAGGATCAGTTAAAGACATTTTGGTTTCTGCTTCTTGGAAGCCCCTGCCCTCTTGTTAACCCCACAGTCAACTCTTTAGTTTCTTCTTGGAATTCTCTTTGTCATCAGAAGATGGAAAGATCAGCTATTATTCTTAGTGGACAGACAAGTCAACACTGTTGCTTCTATAGCAAGGTTAAAAGAAATACTCTTCTGATAATTTTAGCCTATTTACTTTCTAAGAAACTACATGTTGCTTAAAAGGGAGGCTCAACCATTCAGTAATGCATCTGACACAGTGAAAAGGATGTGAAGGTGGTTGTTTTCTGGAGATACATAAGGTTCTCTGGGACGTCCACTCTTTTATTTACAGATTATGGCACAATGATAATAATCAGTGTCCATTAAGAGATTCAAGTTAAGCATGAGTAATGGACCAAATGGTATGTACTTTATTTAACACCTGAACAGTTCAGGAGGCCCTGGGGATTTTTGTCCATTTTTTCTTATGACTTTGCTATGCCATACTTAAGAAAGGACGTCACCCTACCAACTCTGCTATCAAAGAGCCATGATGTCACAACCAGATCACCTCACAGCTAGTCCCACCAGTCCTGATTTGCTGAAAGGGCAGCATTTTCTGTATCCTTCCATGTCAACTTGTTAAGGTCAGAATATTTTCCCCTTCTTTCTATTTCAAAGCTTTATAAGAGGGAGATGAAATCTATCAACTCATAGGAGTAAATGCTTTTGTCAAATTAAATAAAATGTTTCTCTTCATTCAGCATAAAGTAGGAGAGTGAAATGCCAAAAATCAGAGTAATACAGAAAACTGTTCATCCTTTGATCTCAAGATTGTTTTAAGCAGAGCCTCCCACTCATAATAGTTCAAATTACAGTAACATAGCCAAGATGATAGCATCATTTCATCTACAAGATATAGCATAAGTTTGTTACAAAGCATATACTTTCTTTAAAGACTTTTAATTTTAAAAAACGCAAACATTCAGATTCTACTTTACTACAGACCCTTCTACCCTCCAAATTAACTCCAAGGAAAGGGCAAAAGTAATGTATTTAAGCAAAGCCCGGATTCCTTCTCTAAGCAAAAGTCTAGCTACTTCCTCTTGCCAGCAGACCTCCCACCAACCATCACCTACTCAAACATCCTAAAGCCACCCACTCCTTATGGCTGCCTCCTGACAGGTTCATTCACATTCTTTGCCAAGTACACAGAGCCCCTGAGGGCTTTAGAAGATGTTATCCCTAGGTCCTCAGGGAATGTTAGCAAATATAAAAATTTTGATGTCGAATATTCTGGAATGAGAAATGGTAAAACTCAGTTTAGAGCAGTGGAAAGGAAGGAATTTACTGAGAGAAATAGCCCTGAACTAGCTATAGATTGACCCATTCATGGGATTGGTTTTCAATCATTTGGTTAAGGACATAACTGGCCTACTGATGGGTGATGATTAACTGAATCAAATATTAATTTTGTTATGAAGTAATAGTCATATGTTCATAAAAATCTAGGTGAGTTATAAATTAAAGTAAAATTAAATTAAAAAGACATGGCCCCGTCCTACTCCACAGTAACCTACTGAAAGAACACTAACACGTGAGGCAACAAGCACAAGGAAGATGAGATGATCAAGTGCTGGAAACTTCATGGTCCAGAAAGTGTCCTAAGGGCAGTGCCATGTGTCCTGGCTGAGAGCAGAGGCTTAAGATGAGCCAGGGAGAGTCGGTAAGCTTGTGGATTCGCTACCTGGTGAGGAGAGCAGCTGGTGTGATCGAAAATAGTTGGAGGCCTGAGATAGCCACATTGGCAAGAGAGATGCTTTTTGGATCATGTTCCAAAGAAAACAAGTAGCCAAAGATTGTTTAATCCTTGGCTTAAATGTGGAACTAAAGAATCAAGAACGTGCATGAGTGCTAATTCCTGAAACTGCCATTGTCACCATTTGGTGTGATTCCAATTATTGCGCCCAATAAATTGTACCCTCCATTCCCTCATCAGCAAAATCAGGATGACCTCTGGATGCTTTGCAAAGCACAGTTATTCCTTTCTTACATAAGAGATAATATACATGTGTAACAGCAGCAAGGACCAAAATGCTTTGCCTGTGGCATTTTGACTTGAAAGGAGATATGAAAATACCGGCAATAGTGTGGTGAAGCCCTAGGGCGGGGTTAGGGGTGGGCAAGAAGAGTCAATGGGGGAAAAGAAGTGGACATATTAAAACTTTCAACAATAAAGATTTTGAAAATAAATAAATAAATAGATAAATAAATAAATAAGTAATAATAATAATGATAATAACAAGTATGGTGAGAGGGTACTGAACACATGAAACACCCTCTGAGCTGTCTGTACACAGCTGAACTCTACATAGTATCTGATCACGTTTTATACACATCATGCCAAGTCTTCACAACTGATTCCGTAGATGTAATGAGTTTACACATTACACTAGCTGTGTAAACTCATGAAATTATACAGTTATGCTGCATATAAAAATCAGCCATATTTATACAATGAGATCATCCCAAATCCTCCTCAAAGTCATATCATGTATTGTCTTAATTGCTTTCACTAAAAGTCATTCATTTGATCTGAAATCTCTCCCACTACTGCATAATTTTCAAGCACTAATATATAGTACTTGAACATTTATATTTAACAACTAGGAAAAATGAACCTCATTCCATCTGGTAAAAGAGAAATCAAGTGACCTTGAAAGGGGCAAGCAGGATTATTTGAATTCAAAAGATCCTTTTTAGCCCAGTATCTCACTGGGCTTTGCTGTTACTCCATTCTCATTATTGTTAACTTCACATTAAACAAAGGGAACAAAGTAGCACGGAGGGAATTTGTGACTTCTCAAGGTCACAATGCCGAGTTGGAAAGGTCTTGGGAGTCACTATGTAAACTTTTTTTTAACTTTTTTTCTTTATTGATTAAGGTATTACACATGTGTCCTATGTAAACTTTGATCAGTCACTGCACTAGTTTTATCGTCTGAAAAGGAGAACACACATATTTCATAGATTCTAAGATCAGATTCTTTTCCCATGGAGCATCTCTTCAACAGGGAAACATCCTAACAACTACTGGTGTAGCATATTGTAGTGGGCAGTACCTTTTCTTGCTTAGTGGTAAGTGAAATAATACTGGGTCTTAAAATCTGTGCATCTAAGAGACAATAATAATAACCAGCTCTGGTGAGAATATGTGAAAGGGCTGCAAATGTAGAGAATACGTACATGCAAATGATGAGACCGAAGAGGCTACTCCAACAAAGGAAACTTATTCAGTGGCTGGAATTTGCTAGGTGGATAAAAAAATAACTTAAAAAAATCCTCACATCTTGGTCTAGCACCAGCTTTTGGAACGCCTGACTGACACCTTTAAAATACCTGGCCACGAGTAAGAAATAAGCATTGCTCAGTCAGTGCAAACAAAACAATCAGAAATTTCATGGAATATATCTGAAGTCTATTATTTAAATCCAAATTCCATATTAGCTTGTCATTGTGATATGTTTGACAAGTGCATGTGAGGATTCTGACACCAAGGAAGTTTCCAATATACTTTTACTCTATGAAAAAATAAGTGTAAAATACGTAAATGTGTTTCTAAATTGCTACTGTTTATTTTGAGAAATAAAACATTCATCATCTTCAAATTCTGTACTACTGTACACTGATTGCTATGTAGTAAGGGTGAGGGTAGCAGCAAATTATAGTCAACTGGGCAGCCCAGATAAACTGCAGCTGTTTCCAGTTCTGTTTCTGCAACATCCATAGTGAAATTCAGAATTTACTGAGAGCTGGCTTTTCTAATTTTCCTGGCAAAGGAATTGCTGGCTTAATTACCCTTGGGGGTCCTGTGTAAATTATGTCCCTAGATGTGGAGAGAGAAGATGGCAGAAAATAAATATTCAGCAGCATTAAGGAGAGAGAGGAGAGGAGAGAGAGAGAGAGAGAGAGAGAGAGAGAGAGAGAGAGAGAGAGAGAACAGAAAAATTCATCTCTGCTGTTTACATTTCTTCCCTCGACTCCTCTGAAGCTTGGAAGGGGACACATTCCCTCTAGACCTGGTAAAATTGTCAGTTCTGCCACACCCCACTCAGCCCAGGAGCATCTTTCTCAGCCTGGTACCTACATGAGCCATGATCAAACAAGCCTGGCCTTGTGTGGCTGTGTTTAACTTCATTTATCTAACACAGGCCAACATTCCCACCCTTTGAGGGACCTGCATGATCTTGTGCATGACCTCAGTCATTGTTGAAAGCTAAAACTGCTAGAGAGATGCATGAAAAATTCACTAATTAAGACGTGAATGTATTAATTTTTGCCATGAAATATCCACCAGAGACATAATAATATCTAACATCCGTTGAAGTTTGCTCTCTGCCATTTATCTCATCCAAGCTTCAGTCACTGTGGTCATCCACAGGCATTACTGGGAGTATCCTTCACTAGGTGACTGGATTTTGGAACAGGTTGAGGAGAATTGAAATAAGATATGGACATCCCAGTCTGCGTGGTAACTGCCCTGAGGAGAAAGAGGTGGAGCCAGTTTTCATCCAAACCCAGGCTGTCTGCCCTTGAGTCCACTCTTTTAGCCAATATATGCATGTTTTGCCTTCCTGCTATGAGAATTCTGGGTATGAAGAAGGAAATGAAATATAGTGAGAAAAATAGGGAGGCTGTCAACCCTTCCCAATCCCGACCTTGGTCAGCTCAGCTCATATACTAAGAAATATGATGTTTTGACATGTGACTCTCTCCTGGAGTTCAGGCTGACACTCAGTGCCCGTATTGTATCTTTGAAGCCTGAATCCCTTAGTCAAGTGCATCGAAGACAAAGGCAAGAGCTAATGTCAGACATCTCATGAAATGAGCCCAGTTTTAGGGAGCAATTTTGATTGGCAGCACTAAAAAGAGAGACAAAGGAAGCAGGATGAGGGTGTAGTCTCAGTAGGTGCTGAAGTGCTGCCATCACTCTCCACAAGAGCTCTGAAGCTCTTCCAGAAGCAATCCCACTCTGGCAATTATGTGGGAGAGGGCTGTGCTTTGCACAGAGCGTGCGATCATGCTGAGGAATTATGCAGTTAATGTGCTAGAAAATCTTTTATAAAATGGCATTTCCTTCACTGGCTTTCCAGCCGCCCACACCTGGGGTGTGCCAGTTTTTCATACAAATACAATGGCCTCGCTAGCATTATGGTATTTCATTTCCATTGAAAAGGTGACAAACCATGTCATAACCACCCACTAGCTTCTTGAAACCCGCCCAGCTACCTGGACACCCCAATCACACTTAGCATCTCCTCGTGTCATTAACAGACCAGGGCGGACTCTCAGCAACACCTCGCCAATCTTCTACCCTCACGGGAAAATGATGCTTCCCTTTTTGTCACTTCGTTATCTTTCTCTCTGATCTTAATTGAAATTGTTGTGAGCAGTTGTGAGAAGGTGATTCTTTCCCTAAGTCCAGAACTGTACTTAGAAATGGCCCTGAGACAAACATTGAACTTACTCCAGCCCAGATTTCACACAAACATATGTACATTAATTGTGTCTGATGGGAACAACTGTGATAAAATAAAAATACAATACAAAGCAGGATATATGTGCCCAGAATTTGGTCCGCCACTGTGTGACCTGGGAGAAGGGACTTAATCTCTCCGGTTCTAGTTTTCTCTTAGGTATTGGGAGAGGATTGTACTGGAGAATGTTTATGAACTCTTTTAATGTAATGATCTTTAATTCCAAACACTACAGAGGAGGAGTTCTTTCTTACCTTGAGCTGAAAAGTATTAATCAAAACTCAGTAAAAAGCCCTGGCCGGTTTGGCTCAGTGGATAGAGTGTCGGCCTGTGGACTGAAAGGTCCCAGGTTCGATTCCAGTCAAGGGCATGTACCTTGGTTGCAGCGGGTCATCCCCAGTAGGGAGTGTGCAGGAGGCAGCTGATCGATGTTTCTCTCTCATGAATGTTTCTAACTATCTCTCTTTCTCTCCCTTCCCCTCTGTAAAAAACAATCAATAAAATCTATTTTTAAAAAACCTCAGTAAAATTCTTAATTAAGTAATAAGTGCTGATGCACAAAACCTGAAATAAGCTAAATATCTGAACCCAGTGTTGGTACATACCTTTATCTGATGGATGCCAGGGTAGATATAGCACATCACAATGGGGCAAGAGACAAACAACAGCGTACTCAAAAGGGAAGAAGCATCTTTTAAGGACCATCCTTATCAGTGACCCAGGCCCCAGAGGTACGGAAGAGGATAGAGAAGCTGAGAGGCTACTATCTGAGTTTGATTTCTCCAGGTGGATAGGGAAGCACTTTGCTGGGAGCCAGACACATGGGGTGAGACCAACTGAGCTTTCCAAGTGGACAGAAATTTGTCAGGAGTTCAATCCCAAAGGAATCAGGAGGGGGATAAATAAGAGCCAAGTTTTAGTAAAGAATAGCAGAAGTGCACTAAGTCAACCAAAAAGTAAAAGTACATCAAGTAGGATGATCTGGGGCTCAGTATGGATACAGGGCTAAGGGAAGCCTGGCATAGATATGGGGGAGCTAGGCCAACTACCAAACTAGAAACAGAATTTAGTATAAGGGGAGTTGCTAAAGTATCAGAATAGGAGTTGGGAAAGTTACTTGGCTGTTTGGGGCAGCTTCTATGTATTTATGAGGCAGAACCTCTACTGATCTTTACAAACAATTATTTAAAAGGTCAGGCTCAGGAAATCCTGTTAAAACAGAGACATACGAATAGTTTGGATAAATCTTCTAAGCAAATAAATGTGGCTAATATTAGGCTAAATAAAAATAATAATAATTCAGACCGTGAGTGAATGAATTGGAACTTTAATAAGTGAAATGACCACAACATTACTTTTGACAGCTTTTGTTATCATATGCTAGATGTGTCTGCATTAGTGCCATTTAGGATAACATTACAGAAGCATTGGAACTTCACAAGTCAACCGCTAATTTGACTTTCTTGTAGGAGAAAAAAAAAAAAGAAAGAAAGAAAAACAACCCTGACAGATATATCCCATGAAAGCAAAGTGCTTAAAATTGAAGAATGCCTGTAATGTTTTGTCAGGTCCCATTCTCCTCAAGAAAGCTTTCTTTTAAAAAAAATATATATATTTTATTGATTTTTTTTTAGAGAGAGGAAGGAAGAAGGATAGAGAGTTAGAAACATCTATGAGAGAGAAATATCAATCAGCTGCCTCCTGCACACTCCTCACTGGGTATGTGCCCGCAACCAGGGTACATGCCCTTGACCAGAATCAAACCTGGGACCCTTGAGTCCGCAGGCTAACCACTCTATCCACTGAGCCAAACCAGTTAGGGCGAGCAAGCTTTCTTAAAGGTGAACAAATGCAGTTGTTGTTTTTTTTTTCCATCAATAAAAACCACCTCCCAGATGCTGAGTTAGGCCAGGCTATAAGGCCTTTCCTGTCTTCAAAGCCTAATGAGAACATGGGAGTTAGACCTGGTTAAACCAGCAAACATTCAGTTCTGGAGACACCTATGAGACATAGGTGAATAGGTGAAGCTCTGTGCCTCTTAGTTACTCCTGAGTGACAGATGTAGTCTTTGTAGCCCAAGGGATATAAGGAGGCCTCCAGTCTAGATGAGCCCAGGAAATTCTGGCTGGTTAAGCAGGAGAGGGGTTACACGTCCTTGCCTCCCCCCTCTTATTACTAGCTGAGGAAATCCACACCATAGTTACTAACGTCACTGCTCTGTATTTCACTTCATAATTGGGTCTACTAAATCTTTCAGTGCATCGGGTCAGGCAATAGACAAAACATTTGAACGTGCTTCACATTTTTAAAACGATATGGCAACATTAAACTGTCCCTAGACAACTTTATAAGCGTGTATTTAAAGATCTATGGAGAAGCCCAATATTTCTCCCAATTTTCATGGCAGTGGGAAAGGACCAGAAGAGCTGGTATGAAAGCCCTTTCATACCTGACACTCTGTCCAACTGTCACTAAAATTAACCAATGTTATTACTGAAAACTCTCGATTACCTAGACCATGACCAAACATCAAGCCTGCTGGCTCAGGGTAGGTCAACTTTCCAGAACATACTTGGAATACTTAAAAATTTGTGCCAAGCACTATATACCATAAGAGCCAAATATTCTTATTCTCCAGCACTTGAGAGCTTGTCCTCAAGCTTTCACCCAGCTAGTGATTCTATGGAGAGCAAAACCCACGCTGAGTTTTAAGCTGCCAGGAGAAAATGACGTGCAAAGGGTAAATGAGGGCACAGTGCTGAAGGCAAGGGTAAGGGAACAGGGCATGTGTAATATGGGGACAGAGCTGGAAAGCCAAAGCACAATATGAGATGCAACTAGCAAGAGAAACAAAGGGCAGCCAGACAATATTTCACAAATACATTAGGAACAAGACAAAGGAGAATGTAGACCCACTAATTAGTAGGGAGGGAAAACAAATAGCAGATGCACGAGAAGGCTTGAGCTTTTAATACCTATTATGCTCCAGGCTTCACAAAATGGTTAGCTATCATCAGAAGCTGAATATAAACTGCAGTGAGCACATGGGGGGCGCGGGGGGAAGAAGTTTAAATGGAAACCAAACAGATTAGTAACTACTTAGTCAAGCTCCATGGTTTCAAATCTGGCTTAGACAAGAGCCAGACTGTTTTAGTAATAAAACTAGCATCTGAAATTCAAGTTCTTGTAAAAAATTCTATTGAAGGAGTGGGAAGATTTCAGGTGGCTAAGTCTAAGGCAAATGTGTGGTCAGCACTGAGCAAAAGGAAGTGAGAGGTGGCTGGAAACAAAAGCAATGACCCTGGAAAGGGGCATGAGTGTCCTTACTGGTGACACTCAAAGTTGGTTAAATAGATAGATTTATCTACCCCAGATCAAGCACAGAAGTGAGGGAAAATCAACTGGCCAGGTGTCATGGTAGACAAGACCTTTGGGTGAGGTCCTGGAAGTGCCACGTTTCAAAATAGAATCGCCATGTCTTCATGTAAATGTCAGACACTTGACCAAAGAAGGCAAAAGTGGGAGCCTAAAATGGAGCTTGGGAAACTCAGATGGAGAGTATAATTGGGAATCTGGGGAAGGAGGGCAAGCCTGATACGCTGAGTTAAGTACCTTTCATTTTCATATCAATATAGTTGAAATAGCTTGCATCCCTACTCTGTGTCATGCCTTGCACTGTGCTAATTATTTTGTATTTATTTTTTAACTTAATATTCTCAATAACCCAATAAGATAGGCACTGTTATGATTTATATTTTATAAGCTCTAAATATTCCTGGATATCAGATCCTTCATGTAAATGATCTAAAGATCAGTGTAAGAAAGGGTAGTGGTTGCATTTATCTGTCTATTTGCTCACTCTAAGCTGCATATTCTACAACCTCTTTGATTTGTTAACTAAAGCAAAGTATGTGTAATTTAGTTTATTATTTTATTTTGCCATCTACATGTAATTCTCAGGGTTTCTTCAAGATGTTAATGCTATATATATATATATATATATATATATATATATATATATATATTTCAGAAAGGAAGAAAGAGAGAGAGATAAATAGAAACATCAATGATGAGAGAAAATCATTGACTGGCTGCCTCCTGAATGCCCCCCACTGGAGATTGAGCCCGCAACCTGGGCATGTGCCCTTGACCAGAATCGAACCTTCAATCCACAGTGTAACTCTCTATATACTCAACCAAACCAGCTAGGGCTGCTACTTAAAAAAAAAATAAGCAGATGTGTTACTTTTAACAAAAAATATGAGGCACAATTATCACATCCTTTCCCAACTACCAGAAAATGAAAAAGAAATGAACAGGGGTAACCAGGTAGTGATGATCTACATTGTCTGCAGTTAATAAAAGAAAATGGCTATAGTTCTTCTAGGACCTTCCAAGTGGCAGCATCTTGGGGAGGTCACTCTTATCTGAGGGCAAGGATGACAAAAATAAGCAAGTTCCTCATATTTGCTGTACCCTTGACAAATATTGTGAAATAATTACATTTCTCTCTCTCTCTCTCTCTCTCTCTCTCTCTCTCTCTCTCTCTCTCTCTCTCTCTCTCTCTCTTTCTCTCTCTTGGTGTCTATGGGCCCCTAAAGTTCTTTTCTGCATACAAGATTTTATTTTCTAAGATACAAGTACCTTACAGAGTAATTCTTCTTGGTATCAAGGTACCTTGTGCATCAAATGAACTGTCAGGATGTTTGATGAAGATGGACTCAGGAAATAGAATTCTTGGCTTGATTTTTTAAAATTTATTTACTTAACAAACACTGGTAAAAGTTGAGCTCAAACAGGCACAATAGATTTTTTACCATAGCACTTCTCAATTTTTAACATGCTGATTTGAATTGTAAGTCTACTTAAATTGGACATAGCATACAGCATTTCCCAAACTTGGAGACAATTGGGACCCTCTTCCCACAGAGCTTGTAACATCCTATAGGGAACTCCATGGTTCATATTTTTGAAAGGTCAATAGCATATTCCTGTCAAGGAACCAATGGTTATTGTTAATTATACTCAGTGTATTTCTTGCTTGGATGACATTAGCACAATGGTCAGACTAAGTTAAATTTAAAACAGAGTCAGGCAAACAGAAAAGATGCTCAATGCTGAGGTCCAGACTAAAAGATTGGAACTCTTTCAATCTCTCCTGCTGAGAATGCGGCCACCCTATGGAAAGGCAAAGAAGTCCATTTCTGGGAGATGAATTGGGGAGGATCTGGCAGCCAACAATGACTCAATGGATAAACCCTGATGGGTTACTGTTGTCCAATTTCCCTTTTTATGTGCATCATGCAGTTACTGCAGGCCCTTGAATTTTAATGCAATTTATTGGATTACAACATTATTTAGTAACATTCCATTCTTACTTAAATATACATATGTCTTTCAATGTGTTTATAGGAATATTTTAGGTACTTTAGCTAAAGGCACTTTAAACCATTTCTAAGAGTGGGTTATTCTGCAGATGGCCACTTATAGCCATTGTACTTCAACTTCTATTAATTGTCAAAGATGACTTGTGCCCACATTTTGGAAGCATCTTATTTAGAGTGATGTATAAACTTAACTATATGTTGCTGGGGATCTACTGAAACTTTGTTAACTTAGTATAAAATCAACATAGAAGACCCCCTTATGTGCACCACCAAAGCTGTCATTTCCAGTGTCAAAATAAAATTAAAAAATACATTCTTGTGGTTGGGCTAGAGTCATCATACATACATCCAATGTCCACTCAGCATTCATTCATTTTTCAAATATTTATTGAGCACAATTCTTCTTCATTAGTACTAGAGGTGCAACAAGCAAAACAGATATAGTCTGTGTCCTCACAGAGCTGATGGTCTCTGTGCAAGATCAGTAGTGGAGCTGTGTAAGAGTGAGGATAGAGCCTCTGATGCTGGAGCCCGGGATTACCCAGTTTCCATTGCATATGTGAATTATTTCATACTTCAGTCTGGTTGGTCTCACAAAACATGAGATCATCTTAAACCTTTGAACGGCACCATCTAGCTTCCAAAGCAAGTCCTGCAGCCAGCAGAGTTACTACAACCCTTAATTTCTGTACATAAACTGTATTAATAATTAATGCAGGTTTAAATTCAATTTTGCACACACAGATAGATATGTAATCTATATCTATTTATCCAGAAGGACTTTCAATGAATGAAACCTATAGACAGTTGGTACTTAATAAGAAATGTGAAAAGATGAAAAAAAATTAAATAAAATGAGAGGAATAAGAAAAAACTAGAGTGGCAAAGTATATGGGGACTTTTAAGAGACCTTTTACTCTTGGGCTAATGTATTTCTCAGAGGGTAGAGTTCATTAGAGAAGTTCGAAAGACTGTCTCATGCGTGTGTGTGTGTGTGTGTGTGTGTGTATGCCTCTGTGTGTTTGCATAAATCCAAAAGAAAAATAACCTTCTCCAAGGAGGGTCAGAAACCTTGAGGCTCGATCAGTTTCTGCTTTATGTGAACACAAGATGAACAGACTCTTGGAAAAAATGCTCAATCCTTATTAACACAGGACTGAGATTTGGTTACTACCACTGCCATTTGTATACACACAAAATTACATTGAAGGCAATTCATGACCTTAATTTTAAATTGATTCAAAGGAAAATTTACTTTCAAGAATAGTGATTTGGGAGACTGTCCTTAGGAATGACAGAATTTCACTCTGGGATACCTATAGGAATGGGTGATTGGCTCTCTTAAGAGATTGCAACCACTATCTTCTATTTCCTATCACAGCATAATTTAAATGATGCCTCACACTCTAAGAATGTGAACATATACTTTTGGCCTAATAAATTACCAAGGTAGTTTTATAACTTTGGATGTAACTTAAGAATTTTGTTTAGAACTACAGGCTATGTATTTCTTGAGAAGAGGGACAATATCTACTACTTATTTAGATAAGTACCTGAAGGACTAGAACAATCTCTTATAGACAGTGAAAGTTAAGTCCTGGTGTATGTGAATATGTGCATATATTTCTGATAACATCATTGTCCTAGACCTAACAACAGAGGGTTCTGAAGTAGTGGTGCTATATTTCTAAGTTGCTCAGCTCTTTAAAAAATAGCTTTTAAAATTTTGCTTAATGAATATGTTACATATTGTATCTGGTTATAATCCAATTATACACATCCCTTTCTTCTCTCACTACAAGTATATTAGAGAATATAAAATAATAAACTTTAACATGGCAAACATTATTCTCATAAAAATCACTGTAATTCAATACATAAATTCCCCTAAATATCTCTTTTCTGGAATTACAACTTCAGATAAAGTTATATGGAGAAATATCACAAGTAATGCCACAAAAGAACAAATGAGACTGGCCTTCTTACCTGTTTGATGACTTCTTTAGTCAGCTCCTCTGTACACCTTCAACTGTCACTGTTTGATGGGCTTCCCTCTCTCATCATTATTTGCCAACCCCATAATTTTTCAGGGTGACTTCATACACAGCAGATGCTGATGTCTTCTAAGCCAGTTATTAGGTACAAACATGCATATCCAGCTGCCTGCTGGACTGCCTCAATGTAACAACCAGCAGACACAAACTCCACAAGTCCGTGCTGAGCGCATCACCCATCACCTTGGCTCTTAGCCACTTTCTGTTCTTCTTTTATGGAATAAATGTTTGTTGAATAAATGAATTAAGGGTTTTTAACAGTTACTAAATGAATGTCATATAGAAGACAAGTATTTATATAATGAGACAAGTTGGTTGAAGTCTTTTTAAATAGAGTTGGTTCTTTTAAAATTTCTGGAAACCACAGGTTAGTTAAATACCTTAAAACTGAACTTCTAGTCATCTGAGCAAAGAAACAAATGGCAGGCTGTGACCAGAGGAGACCACAGTTTATATAAACTATTTATGGCATTTTATTTTGAACCACCCAAGGAAAGTGTTATTTCATTACAAGCCAAGCAAAATCTATGTTTCTTTATATACACACTTTCTTATATTTACTTACATAAAAGTAAAACAAGTTAGTTAATATATGGCTGAGCATCTTCCACCACTGCAGTAGTAATGATGTCACACTCCAGTGATGTCTGAAGCCATGAATCTGGACTACTCTTTGTTAACCAACCTACAGGGTAGAATATTGTGTTAATGCATGATGCTCCTTTTAAGATAATATACAACACAGAGTATGTGGAGTTATTTGCTTTTTCAAGTAACTCTAATAGTTGAGTTTTTCTAAATGATGCTTGTATTTTTTTTTATGAGTCTTTAACTTCTTACTTAGCTGGAACTCCAGAGGGCATTCTGGCTAACATCCAAGGAAGCTCAACCAGTGATTGAGGAAACAATTATTGCTTCCAGTGTGAGTTCTTTACAAGAAGAAAGGGACTTTTGCTTACATAGCTTTTTTTCTCTGGGGTTCTGACACTGTCAAGAGTATGTGCATGGACAAATTGTCCTGAAGGAGTCACTTCAAAGAGTCCAAACTGGCCAACACTCCTTGGCTTGTCTCTATAACCTCATTCAAGAAAAGCTTTCATTTCAGGAAGGGAAAATTGTCTCTATGACAGGTATGCAGAGACTTTTCTTTTAGTTTTTTTTTTTTTAATATACTTTGTATTGATTTCAGAGAGGAAGAGAGAAGGAGAGCGGCTGTATGCAAATTAACCTGGCCAAGATGGCAGCCGGCAGCCACGGAGCTAGAGAAAACAGGAGGCTTCCATTGCACCAGTGCCTGCCCAGGCTGGCTAGGCCTCTGCTCAAGGCAACAATGTTTCAATTATAGAAGCCACAGAGCTGAAGCAAACAGGAGGCTTTGTTGTCTGACTAGGCTTCCACTCAAGGCAACAAAGTTTCAATTATAGAAGATAAATAAACCCCAGAAACCTGATTCCAGCCAGCCTCACTGGGACATTGGGTCAATGGGTCAATGGGAGCTGTGAGCAGCCTGAAAACGTCCCTCAGCCCCTCACCCAGGCTGACCACACCCCCATGGGGTGAGGGTCCACACTGGGGGTCTTGGCCAACCTGCAAACAGCCATAAGCCCCTTATCCAGGCTGGCCAGGCATGCCAGCAGGTGGACATCCCCCGAGGGGTCCTGGACTGCAAGAGGGCACAGGCTGGACTGAGGGACCCCCTCAAGTGCACAAATTTTTGTGCACCAGGCCCCTAGTAGAGAATAAAAGGCAGTTTGCCAGAAGGGCAAAAGGAAGGCAGGTGTGAATGCTTAGAAATATGATCCTTGGACAGCAGATACTTGTGATCTTCCTCACTACCATGTTTGTAGCCAGTTGGCATTGATATTTAATATTATTATTGAAGATTTTCTGTGAAACAAACACTATCTTCATAACATTACAAGAGAAGCCTCAAGCTTAAAGGACTGACTCTTGAACCTAAGAAATTAGTACACTAATCCATCTTCCTAAATCAGCAGAAGACTTTGGGAGTAACTAATCCTATAGCATGGATCCCACTCAGAAGTCTGTCTGCAATGCAGGCATGTAGCCATGCTAAACTGATGTTCACCCCGCACCCATTGTGATCCATTTTTCTTCATTTACTGAGTGATGATAATTACTATGGTCTCACACTCCTGAAAAGAGCCTTTGTGCTATTGCACATGGAAATGTTTGTTTAAGTTCCTTTATCACCAAGCAAGTGAAACAAACGTGCAAATGGGGCCTTAATTAAAGAAGCGTATTTTGATCTTAAAAGGAGAATTTTGTCCTGAAAAACACTATTCCTATTATTAGTAGTAGTTTTATTTTGACACTAGCTTTATCCAGAAAAATCTATCACAGCATAGCCAAGAATGGTAATTGAATGTGAAATTGATTTTTATTATAGCTAATAAAAAAGCAACTCTTACTATTATTACAAATTGCCCGTAATTATAATTGTCTAGAGACTTCTTTATCAGTCTGAGTGGGATAGACATAAGCTACATGTACAATAGCACTTCCTATCTATGAGTTAAATATGTACACTCATTACTGGCAATGTAAATTAGCATTACAGCAAATATAGTCTATTTCACTCTCCTGGACAAAGTCTAATACTGCCGATGAGATATATTTAGTAGGCAAGTAGTTTATGTCTGTTCTGTAACATTCAGAGGTGCATAAATGGTGGCCCTGGTATGTTCTTTCTAGTTAATGGAGATCCTGTCAGTCTTTCACGTCAGAGCTTGGTTCATAAAATATTAAGCAGCTGTCATGCTCTTTGTTTACATTAGTCTTGAAGATTAGTAAACTATTCACTAGCCATATTTTGAAGAGCACTTATTTTATGAACATTTCATCCAGCCACCTTCACATCCAGTTCCTTGGTAGACAGCTAAAGTAGATTAAATCTACCCCATCTCCGTTAAGAACACTAACAAATTCCAATGTAAAGACGACAAAAGCACTCTTTTCCAGAGTATTCATCATCAACTCACCAGATCCCAAGGCAGTGCCAGCATCTCCAAGCTGTGGCTTAGCAAGTACTTAAGGACCATTGTCCATCATCAACACAATATCCAAACCTTGTAGGAGATGATCAATTTCTAGAGTTATTCTACTACCTCCATGGGAGATGAGGTGGATGTTTATGTTCTTTTCCTACTCAAGTCCCTTCCCCTCACCCCCACCACACACACACACACACACACACACACACACACACAAGCATTTATGCATTTATATCCAGGGGCACTCTGTTTCAGTGTCTAGAATCCCTCCTCTGCCTGGCAGATTGAGGATGCAGGAAAAGTTAAGCCATCTAGGGAAGGGACCATTCTTAATTGCTATATAACTATCAGTTATTGAGGCCTGGTTATTTACAAAGTTGTTTGAAAACAGTGAGTGCTGGGATGGGATGGGTGTTTTGAATGAGGAAAATTTTCTGAAGCAGCAAATGCAGCAAGCTAGTCACTAATTCTTACTAAAAAACTATTTTCAGTGTTGAGTTGCTACTATTCTTTTATCCCAGGTGCAGAAGAATGGTCTCTTTAATGTCATGCCTTCAAATTACATAGGAGCAAACCAGAGGGTCGACCTACACCTGGAGCTGATGATTGCACATAGTACTTATAATGCAAAGCAGCTAATTAAGATGATGGTCAAATGGTAGTTTTCTGGTGATATTAGCACAGAAAATCAGGGTTGTGTCTCTATTTTCTTTTATGCTGTACACTATCGGCAAGCTAAAAGCTAATGGTTAATTTCGGCACGAGAAATTTAAAAAATGAGCTAGCCACATCTAAGAAATGCATTTGTATTTACCTATAATTACATATCATCTCAGTCTAAACTGGTATTCCTACACCACAGTCTCTCCAAGTAGGATGTGAGGACCTCGTATAGCAGAATCAACTGGAGACATTTGTAAAATACAGATTCCTTTATCTCACTCTGAACTTACTGAGTTAGGTTCAAGGAATCTGCATGTTACCACTGTATCCCAGGTGATTTTGATGGCCACCATGTGTAAAAAAAATCACTCTCTAAGGTAATTGACCTAAGTGTTATAGTGCCTTCATGATGACAAAATAACCAGCACCAAGAGTCCTAAAAAGGAAAATACTGTTTACCGGGCTCTGATACCTGACTGCATGCTCCAGATTCAGGCCTCCGATCCTATACCTGATCACTCTTTCAGGCACCTCTTTAGGCAGCTTTGAACTCTGACATCAACCCTGCATCTCCCATGCTGAGCCAACTCAGCCCAGGCCAGGGGCGCTAGGCAAGGCACTCTCTTCACGTAGGGCTGAGATGTCCTTACCTGTGAATTCTGCAGGAGGAGGCTGCTATTTACATTCTCTATGTTCAATCTCATTTTTCACTTCTTTCTTAATAAATTGTGAATCAGAATTAATTGTCTGTACTAAAATTTCCTTGAAAACATCGTTTAATTGGAAAGATGGCAGTTAGCTCTCTTTAGTCCAGTGGAGGCCCCCAGTGTGCCACAGCTCTCCAACCCTACTGACAGTACTGCCCTTGCAGTAGTCGCTGCATCTACTCTGCCCAAAGGGGAAAGTAGGCAAACAGAGAGCTGAACATCGCTAGGTGAAGATGGTTAAGAGAAAAGAAGATACACAATATTTTGAGTCTTAAGTATAATGAATGTGCCTAATAGTCAATGCAGTAAAATGCCCTCATGGTCCTCAAAAGACAGGCAACATCTTTTCAGTCCTCATTGTCATCACTATGGTTAAGTGTTAGAGTGGACAGGTCTTCTTAAAAAGTTCAGTTGAAACCCCTCCCATGTGGCTCAGTTGGTTGGAGTATTGGCTTGTGCACTGGAAAGCCGTGGGTTCCTGGCCAGGGCACATGTCCAGGTTTCATGTTTCATACCTGGTGGGGCTGAGAGGTATTGGGTTGATGTATCTCCCTCTCTCTCTCATTTCTCTCTCCCCATCCCCATTCTCTCTCTAAAACCAGTAAAAATACTTTTTAAAAAAAGTTCAGTTGATACTATTATAAAATGCCTTAGTCATACATTTGGTAAGTCTTTAGTTATCATTTATTCCAATAATTTAATTAAAACTTAAACCACACATCTGTTTGAAAACATATCTGCAGAGATAGAAGGACTTGTTCTTGGGATGATGATTGACAGGGAGAAGCATATTGGCTTGGCATGTATGTAGAACTCATTAATCTTCTTCAAGTACATGCCGGGAAACATGGCGTTCTCTCCACAAGCTGTTACCAAAACAGCACATTTATTTGCACAGTTGGAATTCTAATAGTTTAAGTGGAAGTTATAAGTTAAGGGAGAGAGGGATACTCTCATGGGAACAAGTTTTCCATGATTATACAACCCAATGCTATAAAAAGGCAACACATGTTAAATAATATCACAGTGTTTTCCCAGTTGCTGTGGTTTTAGTATCTAATAGGTTATAGCTGATTGTAAGGTCAGTCTTAGATGCCATTTGATAGATGTTGATCCTTGCATGTTAGAGAATTTTGTAAATCCTTTAGGTATCAATATGTGTATTTCAAAAAAAATCATTTTAATCTCGGGGAGCTTTCTGAGTTATCTTAGTATATCATTGAGAGATTAGATGCTATAATGATACAAAAGGGAAAAAATTAAAATGTAGCTATCATTTTGTTGAAGAAGGAAGTCAGTCAATCTGAAAAAATGTAGAGCAGCTGCCCTCAAATAGACATCCTCCAATATATTGGCGGGAGATTTGGGCTGATAGAATTTTCATGAACTTAGCTTTCTAGCTTTCTCTGAATGCTGTCTCTGCAGATTTAAATCCATCTTACTTCAGAATGCTGGGTTTGTAACTGAGAAGAAATGGTGCAGATGGCTAAATTATCCTTGCTTGTTCAAAACCATGACAACTTACTATAATATAGCTTTAAGCACCTGAATTTAATTAGACTACATTTGAATGTGGAAAGTATGATTTACAATATGTGCTTCAATAAGGAGATGTGTTTTGATTTCAGGTTGTCATTTATTATTTTAGCTATAAGTGTTGATCAAACAGACTTTGTTTTGTCTTTTAATGAAGACTGTCTTAAGGGGAAGTGGGAATGGGTGTACTGCCCAATATTTAAAGTATATAAATGTTGGAAGAGCCAGAACAAATTTTTCTCATAATCATGACACAAATCTTTACTGATTATTGTGGGAATGTAGGAATACAAACCAATAATTTTGAAGTACTTATGAAGAGTCATTAGACTTTTTAGAGTTATTAAATTTTTTTAAATGTCAGGTACATTGAGTTTTAATTTACATAAACAAAAACATTCATTTTTTATGTATCTTCCAATGAATTTTTTTCTTTTTTAATTACATTTGACATTCAATATTATTTTAAAATTTTTGCACTCAGAGGGAGGGGAGTGTCCTTCAGCCTGCCCTGTGCCCTCTCATGTCTAGGACCCATTGGGGGATGTCCACCTGCTGGCTTAGGCCTGCTCCCCAGGGGAATGGGCCTAAGCTGGCAGCCAGAAATCCCTCTGGCAGCTGGGAGCCTTCAGGGAATGTCCACTTGCCAGCAGGGAGCAGGCCTAAGCTGCAGTTGAACATCTTTAGCTCCCCACCACCATGGTACCAGCAGCCATCAGCCTCGCTTGTGGCTGAGCAGAGCTCCCCCTGTGGGAGTGCACTGACCACCAGGGGGAAGCCCTTGCATTGAGCATCTGCCCCTTGGTGGTCAGTGTGTGTCATAATGACCAGTCATTACCAGTCGTTCTGTTGTCAGGGTCAATTTGCATATTACCCTTTTATTATTTAGGATAGAGGCCTGGTGCACAGGTGAGGGATGGCTGGTTTGTCCTGAAGGGTGTCCCAGAGCAGGGTGGGGGTCCTGCTGCGGTGCCTGGCCAGCCTGGGTGAGGGGCTGATGTCCATTTTCAGGCTGGCCATGCTCCCCAGTGACCCAAGCTCCTAGCCTCTTCTTTTTTTCTGAGATTTATTTATCTTCTATAATTGAAACTTTGTAGCCTTGAGCAGAGCCGAGGGATGGCCAGGGCAAGTGGGTAGCTTGGCTTCCTCCATAGATGGAAGCAACCCAAGCCCCTGCTCACTCCAGCTCCATAGCCACTGCCATCTTAGTTGGGTTAATTTGCATACTCACTCTTGATTGGCTAGTGGTCACGGTTGGTGGGTGTGGTTTGAGCATAGCTAAGGGACAGTTAATTTGCATGTTTCTATTTTCAGGTGTTCAGGTGTACAGCATAGTGGTTATATATTTATAGAATTTTTTTATGCTTGGAAGTCATTTTATATTTATAATTTTTAAAAAGTAATTCTTTATTGTTGAAAGTATTACGTATGTCCCCTTTCTCCCCCCATTCACTCCCTCCAGTGTTTACTGGAGTGAATTGCAACCTGCCAGATTGCAACCTGCCCCTCACCCTAGACCTTCACCTCCCTGTTGTTTGTTTCCATGGGTTATGCAAATATGTATACAAAGTTCTTGATTGATTACCTCTCATCCCCCTACCTGCACCCACCTTCCCTCCAAGATTCTGCACTCTGATTCATGCTTCCATATTTCTGAATCCACTCCATACATCAGTTTAGTTTTTTAATTAGACTCCACATATGAGTAAGATCATGTGATGCTTGTCTTTCTCTGACTTCTTTCACTTAACATGATACTCTCCAGGTAACTCCATGCCATCTTAAAAGATATGTACATATAAACATACCACAGCTTTTTTATCCACTCATCTACTGATAGACACTTGGGTTGTTTCCAGATCTTAGCTACTGTAAATTGTGCCAGTATGAAAATACACTCTTTCTGATTGGTGTTTCAGGTTTCTTAGGATGTATTCCTAGAAGTGGGATCACTGGGCTAATTGAAAGTTCCTTTTTTAGTTTTTGAGGAAACTCCATTCTGTTTTTCACAGAGGCTGCACCAGTCTATGTTCTCACCAGCAGTATATGAGTGTTCCCTTTTCTCCACATCCTTGCCAGCATTTATCTTTTGTTTTATTTCTTGATGGTAGCCATTCTGATCGATGTGAGATAACACCTCATTGCTATTTTAATTTGCATCTCTCTGATGACCAGTGACTTTGAGCATTTTTTTCATATGTTTCTTGGCTGTCTGTATGTCCACTTTAGAGAAGTATCTATTTAGATACTTGGCCCATTTTAAATTGGATTGTTTGTCTTTCTTTTGTTAAGTTGTATGAGTTACTTATATATTTTGAATACTATCACTTTATCAGGTGCATCATTGCTAACTATGTTCTCCCATAAGTGGGCTCCCTTTTCATTTTGTTGATGGTTTCTCTTGCTGTGCAGAAGTTTTTTATTTAGATGTAGAATTGTTATGGTTTCACAACTTACATTTAAGTCTTTTTTCCATTTTGAATTTATTATTGTGTATGGTGTAAGTTGGTGGTCTAGTTTCCTTTTTTCCATGTATCTGTACAATTTTCCTAACATCATTTATTGAAGAAACTCTCTTGACTCCATTGCATTGTGTTGCCTCTTTTGTCAAATATTAATTGAGCCATAATACCTTGGGTTAATTTCTGGGTTCTCTGTTTTGTTCCATTGATCAATATGCCTGTTCTTGTGCCAGTTCCAGGCTGTTGTGATTACAGTGGCTTTGTAGTATAACTTGAAATCTAGTAAGGTGATTCCTCCAACTTTGTTCTTCTTTCTCAAGATTGCTGCAGCTGTTCAGGGTCTTTTTCGGTTCCATATGAATTTTTGAAGTATTTGTTCTAGATCTGTGAAATATGCTGTTGGTATTTGAATAAGGATTGCATTGAATCTGTACATTGCCTTGCATAGTATGAGCATTTTAATGATGTGCATTTTACCAATCCATGAATACGGCATATTCTTCCACTTGTTTATATCTTCTTCTATCTTTTTTCAACATCCTATAGTTTTATGAGTACAAATCTTTTGCCTCCTTGGTTAAGTCTATTTCTAAGTATCTTAATTTATTTGTTTCAATGATAATTGGCATTGCTTGTTTAGTTTTTCTATGTGTGAGTTCATTATTAGTTTATAAAATTACCACCACTTTTGGATGTTGATTTTGTATCCTACTACATTGCCAAACTCATTTATTAAAATTCGTAGGTGTTTTTTTTTTTTTTTTGGTGTCTTTAGTGTTTTCTATGGACAATATCATGTCATCTGAGAATAATGACAGTTTTACCTGTCCTCCTTTCCAATTTGGATGCCATTTATTTCTTATTCTTGCCTGATCATACTTCGTTAGTACTATACTGAACAAGAGTGATGAAAGTGGACATCCCTATCTTGTTCCTGTTCTTAGGGAAATAGTTTTAGTTTTTGCCTATTGAGTATGATGTTCACTGTAAGTTTGTCATATATGGCCTTTATTATGTTGAGTCATACTTCCTCTATTCCCACTTTGCTGAGAGTTTTTATCCAAAATGGATGTTGAATTTAGTCAAATGCTTTTTCTGTGTCTATTGGTATGATCATGTGATTTTTATCTTTCATTTTATTTATGTGATGTATCATGTTTATTGATTTGCAAATATTGTACCAGCCTTACATCCCTGGAATAAATCTCATTTAGTCATGGTGTATGATCTCTTTAATATATTGCTGGATCTGATTTGCAAATATTTTGTTGAGGATTTTAGCATCTATGTTCATCAGGAATATTGACCTTAATTCTCCTTCTTTGTAATGTCTTCATCTGGTTTTGCAATTAGGGTAATACTGGCTGCATAGAAAGAGCTTGGAAGTGTTCCTGCCTCTTGGATTTTTTGGAATAGTCTGAGGAGTATAGGTGTTACTTCTTCTTTGAATGTTTGGTAAAACTCCCCTATGAAGCCATCCAGACCTGGGCTTTTGTTTGCTGGAAGTTTTTTATTACTGCTTCTATTTTATCAGTTATTATTGGCCTATTCAGGTTTTCTGATTCCTCCTGATTCAGTTTTGGGAGATTCTATTTTTCTAGGAATTTTTCCATTTCATCCACATTGTCCAACTTGCCATATAGCTGTTCATAGTATTTTCTTACAATCTTTTGCATTTCCATGGTGTCAGTGGTTACTTCTCCACTTTCATTTCTGATTTTATTTATTTGGGTACTCTCTGTTTCTTGGTGAGTCTCACTAACAGTTCATCAATTTTGTTTATCCTTCAAGGAACCAGTTCTTGTTTTCATTGATTTTTTGTATCATTTTTTTAGTCTCTATGTATTGATTTCTGTTCTAATATTTATTATATCCTTCTTTCCACTTACTCTGGGCTTTTATTGTTGTTCTCTTTCTAGTTCGTTAAGTGGTGGGGTTAAATAGTTTATTGTTGATTTTACTTGTGTTTTTATTTTGTTTTTTGAGGTAGGTTTGTAGTGCTATGCACTTCCCTCACAAGATTGCTTTTGCTGTGTCCCAAAGGTTCTGGTTTGTTGTGTGTTCATGTGATTTTTCATTTGTTTCTAGGAAGTTTTTTTTATTATTATTATTTCTATCTTGATCTCATGGATAACCCATTTATTGTTTAATAACACACTATTTAGTCTCCATGTGTTTGACTTTTTGGGGTGTTTTACTGTAATTAATTTTAATTTTATTCCACTGTGATCTGAGAAGATGCTTGATATGATTTCAATCTTCTTGAACTTGTAGAGACTTGTTTTGTGGCCTAATATGTGTTCTATCTTTGTGAATGATCCATGTGCACTTGAGAAAAAAAATGTATATTCTTCAGCTTTGGGATGAAATATTCTATAAATGTCAATAAAATCTATCTGATCCAGTGTGTCCTTAAGATTCACTGTTTCCTTGTCAAGTTTTTGTCTAGATGATCCATCCCATGAATTCAGCAAGGTCTTAAAGTACCCTATTATGACTGTACTAGTAGCCTAGTACACAAATTCATGCACATTGAAAGGGAATTAATTAGAAAAAATATTTTAATGTTGCTATTCACCCTTTAGTAAATTCATGATCAACAATGACAGATCAAACACATATGTGGGATTGGCACCAGTGAGAGCTTTATATGTATTGCACATGCATAAGTCAACTTAGCCTTTTATTGATATAGAATAAATTTGCTTAATAAGACCTGCTTTCTGATTTAGCTAAACTTTTTCCAGCTCCGTGAAACACCCCAACTTCTCTTTCAGGTAATTGTCAGCAACACAGCAATAAATATAAACACAAAGCAGATTATTATTGTAGATCACGCAGGAAGAACAAAGGGTAAAATATTTAACTGCAGCAGTGTTTGACTATATTCTGCACAGTGAGAAAACTTAAAGTCATTTTCAAAGTCCACCATTTCTCAGTTCTTTTCAGTCAGGTCAAGATTCTAAGCTTTCTAAATCTCCATTTTTCGATGAATGAAAAGAAAATAAGATTCCACCGAGTCTCCTATGTAACTACTACAAGAATTCTGTGAAGATCAAATGAGATGAGGCATGGCAAAATGCTTCATAGACATTTGGTTAAAGTTTATACCTATCAATAAAGCAAGTCATGTTCCTGAGCTGAAGAAACTCCAAGGAGGCTAGGGAGAGGAGAGAGGAAGCTGGGCGTTGTTATATGATGTCATTACCTGGTGCCCACAGCCACTGTTTCCAGGCTGGGCTGTATGCCACATTTTGCTCCATGGGGTCTTAGCAGAGTAGGCTATGATTTGGTGGAGTGTTGCTCTGAGGTGGTGGCAGGGCCTGCGTCCCATTTGGGGGAAGCCTAGTGGGCACCAGGCCTGCAGTGCCGTTTCTCTGTAAATGGCCAATATGCTTCATGGCAGCTCCTACATTGAGCATCTGCCTGTTGGTAGTTAGTGCACATCATAGTGACCAGTAGGATGGAGGGGGGTTCCTCAGCCCAGCCTTCCCCCTCTCACATATTGAGAGCCCTCAGGGGATGTCATACTGATGGCTTAGCCCTCTCCCTGCTCCCCATGGGTAGCTGGCCTAAGCTTCAGTCTGGACTCCCTTTGTGGGAGGCAACCAGGCTAATCAGGGGAAGTCACCAGCCCCATCACCCCACTGCTGCAGCCACTGCCAGTCACCAAAGCCACCAAGGTATTTTGATCAACACTGACTCCAGTCCCTTCATGAAAAAATGACAACTTTCTTTAGGCATTTTCAAGATGTGTCTTTCATAGGATATGACATCTCTTTCTTTCTTTCTTTTTTATCCTCACCTGAGGATATGTTTGCATTGATTTTTTAGAGAATGTGGAAGAGAAGAGAAAAACATCAAAGTGAGAGGAACACTTTTATTGGTTGCCTTCTGCATATGCCCTGACCTGGGCCCCAGCCAGGGAGGAGTCTGCAATCTAGGTACATGCCCTTAGTCAGAATTGAACCCAGATCCTGCAGTCAGCAGGCTGAGGCATTATGCACTGAGCCAAAATGGCTAGGGCAGGATATGACATTTCTTAGCCCTCCAGCAGTGCATCTTCATTTGTTTTCTCCAGGAGTGTGGTGGAAAAACCCTAGATCACCTTTTTGGATTCTTATTACCCAAGTTACTAAGAATATTAACAGTGGCATACAGGGAGCTTAGCCAATGAGCATTAAGAAAAGGTATTTCCTCTGTAGTTCACCCTGATCACCTGCTCCACCCCTGCCCAGGCCTGTAGCTTCTGGCTGAGGCTGCAGGTCTGGGAAGGGGACCCCCAGACTCCTAAAATTGCTGGCTCCAACCCTGTCAGGCCTGCAGCCTCTGGCCAAGGCTGCAGGCCTGAGCAGGGGACCCCTAAGTCCCTCTGATCACCGGCTTCACAGAGCCCAGGCCTCTGCGATCACTGGCTCTGATCCTGCCCCCTGCCATTGCCGGCTCTGCCCTTGCCCCACGGGCAGCCTCTGGCCAAGGCTGCAGGCCTGGGCAGAGGATCCCCAGACCCCTGCTTTGCTTCTCCAAAGGTGGCCAGGCCCCTTAGATCTCCAGCCTTGCCCCTGCCCAGGCCTGAGGCCTCTGGCCTAGGCCTTATGTCTGGGTAGGGCACCCCCATACCCCTCTGATCACCGGCTCTACTCCTGCCCCTCTGATCACCGCCTCCGCCCCTGCCCATGCCCCCTCTGATTGACTGTTATGCCCCTTGGGCCCCCTGCCTCCTCCACCACCTGCCTGGCTAACAGTCCTGACCACTTCAGTGGTGGGGCTGACCTGGACTGGGTGCCACCATCTTGTGGCCATAGGAGCAGTCATCTTGTGGCTATGGGTGCCGCCTTCCTGTGGCTATGGGCACTGCCATCTTGTGGCTATGGGGAAGCCATCTTTGTGATGGAGTGATGCCTAATTTACATATTAACCTTCTATTAGATAGGAGATATATATATATTAAAAGAGAAACATGCAAATTGACCGTTACCACCAGCCAATCACAGTGGCTGTATGCAAATTTACCCAGCCAAGATGGAGGCCAACAGCCATGGAGCTAGAGCAAACCAAAGGCTTCTGTTGCAACTGCCTGCCTAGGCTGGCTGAGCCTCTGCTCACAGCCACGCCCACCAGCCAATCAGAGCAGCTGTATGCAAATTAACCCAGCCAAGATGGAGGCTGGCAGGGCGGCTCTGCACTGGGAGCCTCCACAGCCGGCATAGCTGTGCCAGGTGTGTCAGCTCAGTGGGGCGGGGGGAGGGGACGGCCTGGGGCCTCCTCGGGGCATCCAGGAGCAGCTGTCCTGGGTCTGCTGCCTGGCTCCGCCCCCAGGAGCCTCCAAAGGGTATCCAGAAGCAGCTGTCCGGGGTCCACTGCCTGGCTCCAGCCCCTGGGGCCTCCCCGGGGCATGCAGGAGCACGGGGCCTCTCCAGGGTGTGCAGGAGCAGCCGTCCTGGGTCTGCTGCTTGGCTTTGCCCCCCGAGGGCCTCTGCAGAACATCCAGGAACGCCTGTCCTGGGTCTGCTGCCTGGCTCTGCCCTGGGGGCCTCTGCGGGGTGTCCAGGAACACCCATTCAGGGTCCGCTACCTTCACCCGCCCCCCAGGGGCCTCCACAGGGCGTGTGGGAGTGTCTGCTGCACAGTGGGGAGAATCCGAAGGCAGTTCACTTCCCAGCTCCACCCCAGGTGTGTTTGCTCAGCAGCAGGGCCCCACCGAGGGATTCTGCACCAGTGTCCGCCCTTGGCTTGCCACCCAACTCTGTGCCAGGTGTGTCCCCTCAGCGGTGTGGGCCCACCAGGCATGTGCTATCATGGGCCCTCCGGTGGGAAACGTCCAGGCCTGCACTCACCAGCCTTCCCACCCTCCAGTGCACGAACCCTGAAGGGGCTGTGGGCAGCCTGAAAATGTCTCTCAGCCCCTCACCCAGGCTGGCCAGGCATGCCAGCAGGTGGACATCCCCCCCGAGGTGTCCTAGACTGCAAGAGGGCACAGGCCAGGCTGAGGGACCCCCACCCCCTGAGTGCACAAATTTTTGTGCACCGGACCCCTAATATATATATATATATATGCTTTCTTCCATTATTTCTTCAAACACACCCTTTATCCCTTCCTCTGTTTCTGCCTCTTTGCCACACTTGCTATTCAAATATTGTTACATTTCATGTTGCCCCACAGCTCTCTTTAGCTGTTTTCCTGTTTTATTTTTAACTTTTTTTTGTTCTCTAATTGAATAATTTTTTCAACCCTGTCTTCTAATTCACTGATTTGATTCCCAGCTTCCCCTAATTTGCTGTATATTTCTTCCACTGTATTCTTTATTTGTGCTATGTCATTCTTTATTTCTGTTTTCATAGTTACTATATCTTTTTTCATGTTGTTGAGCATCTTTACCATAATTACTCTGAACTCTGTTTCAGATAAATTTCTTATCTCTTTCATTTATGTCTTCTTCTGGAGAATTCTCTTGTTCTTTCACATGGGGATTGTTTCTTTGGTTTCTTATTTTGGCTGCCTGGTTGGCTTTGTGTCTGTGTGTTAGATAGATCTGCCTCTCAATCTCAGTTAGGACAGTGTCAAACACTGTTTCTGACTAATTAGATCAGGCAATGACTCAAAGACTCCAGAGACTGCCTCTACCTACACACTTATAGAATTCTAACCTGAATTTGCTCTCTGGCAATTGTTCTGAGGTGTGGTGAGAGTTTTTTCAATAGGGTGAGGCTTCTGCCTGGAGGCTCATTGTTATTTTTAGTCTCTTAAGTGGCCTCAGGAACTCCACACTGGGGCAAGGTATTTTCCAATATTGTGGGTCAGCTGTTTTCCCCCAAGGCCACTTGTAGAGCAAATGTCTGTGTGGGAAGGATGACCTCTGCTGCATGAGAGAATGACAGAGCATAGGAAACCAGAGTGTCTGCCTCCTGAGCTCAAACCCCAAAGCTCCTGATCCTGACTTATACTCACACAGCTCCAGTCCACTCTACCCTCCCTCTGCTGGAGCACAAAATGGGGAGCTCCACAAGGAATTGCGTGAATTGGCCCTTTAAGAGGGTGCCTGAATTTCCTGCTATCTCTCCCTGGCAGACAGCAAATCCACTGCTTTTGACAGCCAGATGTTATGTGGGTACCGTTCTCAGTTCTGGTGCTCTCTGCTGGGGAACCCAGCTTGGGGATCAGACCCCAGAGTTTTTAGTGGCAACCCACACAGCTGAGCTCTCTCCCAAGAACTTCAGTTGCTGACTGTGAGCACCTGACCAGCGCTTTTGTGCATCTGCCTCTTCTATCAACCTCTATGGGGTTTCCATTTTTGGTCATTAGGAATCAGAGTTCTCTCTAGTGAGTCTTCTGTTGATTATTCAGGAAGTTTTTCTGTATTTTAGTTGCAATTCTAGTGTGTTCCTAGGTTAAGGTGACCAGATTTTAACATTGGTAAAGCGGGACACCACTGACCGCTTGGCCAATGAAAACCGTATCTTCCCTTCTCCCATTCTCCCACTGTTCCCTAGCTTGTCGTGCATTCTTTCCAAAAATCGAGACTTTTTTTTAAAGTGCCACGGGACACAGGACAAATTGTTAAAAACTGGGACTGTCCTGCCAAAAGCAGGACGTCTGGTCACCTTATCTAGGTGCATGTCCCTGCAGCATCCAGTTACTCCATCGCCATTTTTAATCTCCTGAAATTTATATAATTTATGAAGCAACCCCCTAATACTTACCTGATACCATACATAGTTATTACAATATTATTGATTACATCTCCTATGCTGTGCTTTATATCCTATGACTGTGTTGGAACTATCAATTTGTACTTCTTATTCCCTTCACCTTTTTACCTAGAACCCAACCCCCACCCTCTTATCTGGCAACTATCAGTTTGTTCTCTGTATTGATGGGTCATTAATTTTTTTATGATAGCATTTCTAAAACTTTATTAAGGCCCTTTAAAAACTGAAACTAGACCTTATGAATTTCTTCACCTTTGAGTAACTTTTAGAGAAAAATCATAGTGTGTAGTGCAGTCAGACAAACTCTGTTTTGAATATTGACTCCACAACTGACTAGCCGTATAACCTTGGGCAAATGACAGAGAGGGATTATTCACAAATGATGGAGAAATAGAATCAGAGATAATGGGACACAGATTATGCCCAGACAAAGCAGTCTCTTTGAGGAAATAACTAATTAGTTAGCATCTATGTATGCTGAATCTGAGATGCTGGTGCACCATTCAGAAAAAGGTATATGACAGGCAGTGAGGAATTGGGGTCCAGGAGAAAATGGGATATACAGATGTGTACTTGGAAATTACTGGCAGATAATATACGAATTTATGGAAGTAAATGAAATCACCAAAGGAAAAAATATAAAGAAAAAAAGAATAATTAAAGATATCCTTGGAAAATTGAAAGGTCACTAGCAATCAAATTAACCAAGAAAGGACAATCTGAACATAGGAAGAAGTTCAAGATACTACCATTTCACATGGTGTTTGAATGGGAGAAAGTAGACCACAAGATCAAATGCTTTCAAGTGACCAAAAAACAAAGACTGAAAAAATAAAAGGCAAGAGGTTAGCAGTAAGCATAGTAAGAAAGAGCAGAAACTAAGTATAGACAGGCTTTTAAGAAGTTTTAAGTTAAAGGAGAGGTGACAAATAGCAATATGGTTTGAAGCAATTCAGAGAAGTTCTTTTATTTTTTAAAATATATTGTATTGATTTTTTTTCAGAGAGGAAGGGAGAGGGATAGAGAGTTAGAAACATCGATGAGAGAGAAACATCGATCAGCTGCCTCTTGCACACCCTCCACGGAAATGTGCCCACAACCAAGGTACATGCCCTTGACTGGAATGGAATCTGGGACCCTACAGTCTGTAGGCCAAACCAGTTAGGGCCAGAGAAGTTCTTTTAAAGTTGGGAGGCCAGAGTATATTTGTTGATGGGCAAAGGACTCAGAGAGAAAGAGAAATTGATTGAGAGTTGCCAATGAACCAAGAAGGAAATAAGGTGAGGGACAAAGAGTTTGGGTAACTTGGGGAAAAAGAGAGACTCCAAAGAGAGGAAGGATGAAGGGAGATGGCGATAAATGCTATGACAGTTCACTAAATTGAATTTCTCTCCCCTCACTTCTCTGTTGTTCTGTGCCCTATCTCTCTATCCCCCTCCCAAATACACACACACACCCCCCAGATATTAAGAAAAATTCTATTTTTGAGAAGAACAGATGTGTTAATTTTTAAGAAATGGTTAACTTCAGGCCCTTGAGGTATTTCTGTGAAAGAAAAACAGAGGTCATCCTAATATATCTCTGTGGCCTGAAAACACTGATGAACTTTGATAAAGGGGACAATGTAATTCTTTCCCTAGTAGTTTTTGCCCTGCACCTATGAGGCTGGCCATTGCAAAAGGTAACCCTTTGCTGGGAAACTGTATGGATTTCAAAGAACAAAGACTCTCCCTCTCTGTGCTACTTTTGGATTTCACTCATTACCATTGCAGCAGGAGGAGAAGTTGGGACAGGTATTTCACTCCCACTATCCATGTAGAAAGTCAAGACACAGAAGGAAACATGCCCTAAACTGGGACTGCATGACGCTTGGCTGCTGGAGCTACACAGAAAACTCTGAACTCCAACTCCTAAGAGATTCATTTTATTTCTACACCGTGTCACTGCTTTTACTCAGCTTACATTGAGAATGCCTCCCAGATAGAAATTTTACCACCGGGCATTAGAACCATGTGCAAAGTCCATCACTGAAAAAGGTTGAGGCATAATAGAACACATTTGAAATAGCTCAGCAAATACACATGTTCAGTTACAGAAGCTTTCAAAGTAAATGACTCGGCTACTTGAAGCAGAAAGTAAGAAAATAAGCCAGGCTGAATAAGGAAGTTCTTTCTAGATTTTTATTTCTCTCCCCTTGGGTAGTCAGGGAAGACTGCCAGGTGTAGTTCTAGCAAATTGAGGAAACAGATTACTGCAACAGAGGTAAAGGAAGGATTGGACTTTTCTGGCTCCC